>CM029112.1:19506224-19521224 GCA_016859345.1 Istiophorus platypterus | reverse complement strand
AATAATGCTCCCAATGGGGTCTCTTGGAATCTTACATTTTTTAGAAATCTTCTTATACCCAAGGCCCTTAGGGTGTGATGAAATAATCTCCTCTCTCAGCTTTTGTGGAAGCTCCTTTTTCTTTCCCATGATTGCAACTCACCTTGAATAACTTCATTGGTGGGGTTTATATATGCATCACAGCTGAAGCAAATGAAGGATCATTATAGAATTCCCAAAGTCTTAATTATGTTTCAACTCCATTTTAGGCAATAAAATCTGTCAGACAGCTTTGAAAACAACAATATTATATAGGGTTTGAATAATTGTGACATGGCTATCGAAACAAATATACTGTTACACACAGATATATAGATATAGAGATATATAGATATAGATATATGTATGTAGGTATGTGTAAATATATTTATATAGATGTGTGTGTGTGTGTGTGTGTGTGTGTGTGTGTGTGTGTGTGTGTGTGTGTGTGTGTGTGTGTGTGTGTGTGTGTGTGTGTGATAATCACCTAAACCCTGACAAGATCAGTGATTGTCACACTAAGTAAATCTATGTTGTTTTTTGCCAACACAGAATCGGATCCGGGTGTGGATGCGGGTGTTAGAACCTGTCTTGGCCTGTGTGGGTTTATTTTTACATGAGCAAAGAGTACCATAGTATCATCAGTCTGAAAAATGTATGACAAACAAATAAAGTGAGGAAGGATTTGGTTTAACACCAGAAGCAAATATGTAATCCACCAGAGCAGCCACGAAAGCCCCTTTCTTTTTGAAAACCTGAGGTTTCTAGCTGTGCAACCAGGTTTTTGCAAACACTGGCAAATGAATTCTGTTTAAGGCTACTTGGTCTTCAGGCTTTCTGTAGTGTAACTCATATTGCTCAAATCTTCAATCTGTGTCAGTGTTGATTATGCTGTCTGGCTTTATTAGGCTTGATTTAGGGGGTTGAATGTATGGGGTTTTAGAGCCCTGTCCAAATTTAGCTTAATGTAGTCCTCATTAGCTTAATACACTCCATCAAATTGTTAGTCATCACATGTTAAGGTAAGGAGATTCTTTCAAGATGCATATCATGCATCACTTATCGGAGCAGTGAATTTTTCTGCTTTTGCTGAATCACTTTTCCCTCTTCAGCTTAGACTTGTCAAAGTTAAATTGCATTTCTTGTTGAGATCAGTGTAGCGTGCAGATCAGTGACTGCAAAGTAGTATCAGCACCTTGTAGTCCTTGACTTGATTTAGTATTGTCTCTTTTAATAGATGACAGAGATAAACCCATAGAGGTAAACCCATACCCTACCAGGTCCTTTTTTGGATGAATCATCTGCTTCTTTGCAGACTTATAATAGGCCCCTTTAGTTTCATTCTCTCCAATGAGGGGTCACAGACAATACCAAATCTAATTATTCCAGGCAGCTTTTGGATTATATTGCTAACATTAGTATTAAGGATGTGTATCGTTGGGATTTTAATTGACACTAGTATTCTTACAGATACTCCTTATCTTTCTTCTTGTTCTTTGATACTTTCTTTTTTTATTACTAAAAATAGTTATCATATTATATTGTATTTGTATTTTATGTATATATATTCCTTTATTGGACTGTTAAGATAGTGTAAGATGGTGAAGAAGCAACCAGGAAACCCGGGCAGAGAGAGGGGGAAGTGAAAATACAACAAAGGTCTAAGGGTGGACTCAGACGATGGAATTTGTAGATTTATGGCATTTGTTGCAACCATTGGCTTATCAAGATACTCCACAAATGTACAATGTAAATGAAATGAAGACATTCTTGACATTAAAACAGTGAGTGAATTTAAGAAAGACTAAAGAACATAGAAGTCAGTCATCCTCTCTTTTGTCCTACTCCCTCTTAAATGTTGCTATACTGCAGGTTTATACTTTTTCAAAAGGCTGTTTTGTTAATAACACTTACTTGCTTTTTACTTGCAAAGTTTAGATTGTATTGTAAAGTAATGATCATAGCTATAGATAACTTGAGTAATATCTTTCATTTAACATTGCTTTACTTCACTTTATCTCGCCTTATGCAAAGGGGCCTCTTTAAATCCATGCTTTCTTTTAAACCTGTCACTTAGATTACATGGTCTCCATTAGAGATTGCATTTCCTCTCTTTTCAATTACTTCCAGCCACTAAAGTCCTATAGTGATGCGTAAAAAAAACATTAAAATTGAAGGGTATTTCATCTAGACCTGCCGTTAAAATGACAGTACAAATATCAGGTTTTGTGGTACTGGTACCTCTTTCTACTGACACAGACATAGCCCTGAAATTAATTCAGTTCAGGATGAAGAGGTTTCCTTTTCCCTCCAATAAGCCTTATGTTTTTGACAAAATAAAAACTGATATCTCCAAAAATTTTCCATGAATGCCTGATATTTGTTCATCTTCCTCAGTAAAATGCTGTTGTACTAATGAGCCAGCCTCTTCAGATGTTCAGTCTGTCGTAATCCTAGTGAGTGCCTCATTGGGCAGGGTCACTTTGGGAGCAGTCTGTTGTGAGCCTGACTATACTGGTCCCCGATCTTGTGGTAGTGGAGTTCTTCTTGGCAGTGGCACCTCACTCTCTCATTAAAGTAATAATCACAGACATTTTATACACAAACGTTTAACAGTCACATTCCCCTCAACATATTAGCTCTGAGAGTGTTTGAGTACTTTTTTTTATTGTTTAATTATTCTAACTTCAATGCATATTACAAGCATATTGAGCATATGTTTGTACTGTAACGCTTTGCATGCTTGTTGCTACAAAGAACAGCTGATACATTTATGTTGATGAGATTAGACACACAGATGAGTGTATGCATTTTAAATACAAATTGAGTAGTGAAAGAGCTGATATGCTTTAATCATCCACTTTGTACTGATAGGAAAAGATAGGATAGTGTAATGCTGATCCCAGTGTTCCAGTAAGAAACCGAGGTGAGAAAAAAAGATGTGGTAGCAGATTCGATTGCCTCAGAGCTTAGTGAATCCTAATATTTTACCAATCTTGGAATGGCAGATCTAAACATTTTTTCATGTTAGCACACACACACATGAATTTGAAACTGTAAATATATGTAGGGATTTTGTGGCACTGCTGTGGCACTATAACAAAGTCAACTAGAAAAATATGCCAGGCATTGTCCCAAAATATCTAAAAGGTGATTGAAGAGAGCCTCACCCTGGGCACTTGGTTTTCAGAGATGATGACATTTTGTTCTTTAACTCAAAAATCTGAAGTCTTTCTATAGCCAAGTCCAACATGTTCATATTTTAAATGCTGACGCTGTACCACTTTCTTTCCCTTGTCAGGTAAGAGCAAGGAAGCCGAGATCAAACGTATCAATAAAGAACTGGCCAACATTCGCTCAAAGTTTAAAGGGGACAAGGCTCTAGATGGCTACAGCAAGAAGAAATATGTCTGCAAGCTGCTCTTCATCTTCCTGCTTGGCCATGACATTGACTTCGGACACATGGAGGCAGTCAACCTGCTGAGTTCCAACAAGTACACAGAGAAACAGATAGTAAGTTTTTCACTGGTTGTGTTGTGTGTGATTAGAGCATTGATTGATGGAGATTTTTGGATAGTGAAAGAGAATTTTGCAAATCACTCGCCAATACAACTTTCCAGGTGTTCAATTTTTCCAATCAACTTCTGTATTTTGATTTGTCAAGTCCTTGATGTCCTTGGTTTTTCCTATCTATCTATACTTTTTCATTCTCACAAAAAATCAACATGAAAATTTTTTCTTTGGTACAAAAGAAATGTATTATTCACTCCTTTACTTAGTTACCCAGAGTACAGTCCAGGGCACCTGTACCCCATGCTACTCTCTAGAGATGTCCCCTAAAAGTTGACGAGCCAATCATTAGAGGAGCACTATTTTATTAACTGCCTCACAATACACTGAGCTATGTGGTGCAATAGTGTGGCAGGCTATGAAGTTAAAAAAAACAAAAAACAAGTCTTGTCTTAATGAGACCATAACATGAACTGTGATGGAAACGTATAGCAGTGGGAATCTGAACAACATGAGGCAGGGCAGCACGATTTGATTCTGTTGGCAACTACAGTACTTTCAGCTATGGTGTCAGTCTGACACTGTTGTCAGCAGTCTGCAGTTCTGTAAGATTTCATAACTGAGCTATGACAACAATGACAACTTCTACTTTCTTTGTGAAAATGTACTGTTTTCACATCCCAGATAATAAACAAAGACATTAAAATGTGAGTTTTTACGTTGAACATAAGAGTCATGTATAGGGGTATCATGTAGGGCAGCTGAACTCAAACTGCATGTGCAGGGGAGTGAATGATGTATTTTTCCTATTTGTAGATAAGTTGTAATGAAGAAAAGATATCAGTAATAATGTAGAGTATGAAAATTAATAAAAATATAGATATAAATATAAAATATATTTATAAAATATAGAAGAAAAGGTGTGAACCAGCAAACAACAAGCACCTAAACAATTACTATACCAAAGATGACAAAACAGATGGACTTAGCTGACCCTTGGAGCTTGGTGTGTTGAGGTAGCAAACAGAAATGAGTTACATGCTCTTTGTCATGTTGCGCTCCATTTCAAAGCCCCTTCATAAAAACAATTTTTGACTGCCAGATGCCAAAATGGCATTTTTTAATTTTTGAAGTTTGAACAGAATAATTATGTGACAATTGCCCAACAGAGAACTATCAGTGAAAGCCATTACTTTGACAAGTATATGAAGCTAACCATGTTACAGATTTCATGCTGAAGAGGGACTTAATAAGTATGCAGTCTTTTTCACAAGCTTGTATTCAAAGTAATGACATCAGTAATGAAATAATTGAGTCCAGGTTCTACATTATGTGATCATGTTGAAGGTTTTTTTTTTTTTTACTAACTCTGCTCCAGCCCTGTTGAACCACATCAGATCCAAGGTTTCTGGCTGTCAATGTTGACAGAACTAGAAATCATTGACCTATGTATCATCAGCCACAAACCTTCAAAGTATCATGGTAGGTGTCAGCTAGTAGACAGTGTTGTTTTAATACTTACGATACTGCCCGCTTACCTGCCATGAGTTCTGACTCGTGGCTTGAATCCTGAAAATAACTACAGATATAAAATATTATTAGGAAAAAGTAAGTGGGTTTCAGTACCCATAATAACCATTCCCTGGTTCACATAGCCACCAGTTTTGCAGGGGTATCCAATGTAATAATAAACTCTTGGCTTGTGGCATGCAAACTGTTATATTTGGTAAGGTAAAAATGAGGATATTGTGCAGTTGACAATTATTTGAACAGTGACACATTTTCGTTAGAAGGTTTAATTGTTTTAGGGAAAATGCCACAGGAAATTGGGCCTTGTGCAAGAATTGGTATGAACAGATTTGCTCTTGAGTAATTTAATTTAATTTAAGAAAATTTGTGGAGATCACCAACTTTTCCCCAAAAAAATTAACCAGTGGTCCACATCTATTTTATGAGTCATGTACAGATAGTCATTTCTCCACAGATCAAACTATAAATCCTAATGCCTTCTGTTGGAATTAACTTTAAAGTTTAAACAAGATACCAAAATGAATGTGTTCTCTGGAATGCAATTTTAAAAGATACACATATAGTGTAATGTTCTAGATGTTAAAGCAGAACAAACACCCTAGCTACAGTGACTGTTTCCTTAATCTGTATGATGGACTGTTTTCTCAGGAACAGGAAATGCTGAGTAAGCAGAATAATGTTTAGTCAGGATCGAAGTAGTTTAAGAGTTGACTGCTGTACCAGCAAAGGCAGCAGAAGTACCCCTCAGACCAGTTCAGTCTTGGTGTGACGGTGTGAGATATTCAAAAGTTTGACCCTGTGGTTATTTATAATTGACCCAGTAAAAACATTTAACTCGATAATAGTCTTCACCTCTTTCATTCTAAGACATGCAGAAGATGTAGCAGGGCTGACACTGGCACTGGCACACATGCAAAAGTATTTGTCACATGTTCTACAGAGCTCAGTAATAGATAACCCCTGTCTGGGTTTAATATTGTGTGACAGTGCATCAGTTTGAGCTCAAAGAACTGAGGAGACTGGCTAATTGAGAATTATTTTAACAATACTGCAGTTATAAGTCAATTGCCATGATTTTTTTAGAATGAATAATCACTAATAAGTGGAGCTAATTAAACTTCATGCCCTGTACTAGAGGTGTAGGTAATAGGCCTGTTTCCTGTCTTAGCCAGACATGAACTGTAGTATGTTGTTATTTTCAGAGGGAATTAGGCTCATCATCAACCTCAATTAGGTTGACATCTATGCAGTTCACCTCCTTGGCAAGCTTTTATAAAAAAAAAAAAATATATGCAATTTTGAATCATTTGGATTACTCTCCTGTGTTTTCTACATGCATGAACAATAGTAACCATGACATTCTGAGCCTTAAACAATAAGGTTAACAAGGCTTAAATAATGAAGGTAATTATTTTCAATAAATACATTTAATTGATTAATAATTTTCTCAGATTTCGACACATTTACTGTTTTTCTTTGCCTGTGGTTGTGTGTTGGCTGAAATGATCATCGCAGTTTAAAGAATAAAGATCTCCGCCACATACTTAATACTTTAAGATGCTGTGGTGTGAAAGTGTTAATTTTTTTAGTGCCACCTGCTGGTTAATATGGAAAACCTTATACTTAACACAGATCCAGTCAGCATAGGCTCATCATGTGGGGACTGTAAGGACTGCGGTTGACGTGGTATTTTCTGGGGCTTCTTGGGTTAGTCTCCCTCATTAATATCAGTAAGGGTAAGGACCTCTCAGTATAGGTTCAACAGCAGCACAAATACAGCTACCAAAATGAGTCAAAACCTCGCTGAAACAGTTTCAATAAGAACTGACCATTGGAAGCTTCATGAAGGGAGGAAGTGTTACAGGACTGCTGGATTAGATGGCACTGGACACTTACTGTGTACAGGTTTTATATACAGTAATTATCATGGACAATATGATATGACACAGCCACTGTACAATGTATTTTGTTTAAATGTCCCCTCTTTTTAAATCTCATTAATCTCCTCTCCTCGCCTCGGTTATGCCAGGGCTACCTGTTCATCTCAGTGCTGGTAAACAGCAACAGTGAGCTGATCCGTCTGATCAACAATGCCATCAAGAATGATCTGTCCAGCCGCAACCCCACCTTCATGTGCCTGGCACTTCACTGTATTGCAAATGTAGGAAGCCGTGAGATGGCTGAGGCTTTTGCAAGTGAGATCCCTCGGATCCTGGTTGCTGGGTGAGTAGGAATTCTGCTTTGGAGAGCTGAGGAGGTCAAATGAATAAGAATGATCCACCAGTTGCCCTGTTCTTGTTTCTTATGAGTTGAAGCCAGAGACAGTTTTCTATCATTTGATGTCACTGTGACTTAACTGCTGGTAATAGTGACTGTGATGCACCATAGTGATACGATGGACAGTGTGAAACAGTCAGCTGCTCTATGTCTACTGCGGCTCTACAAGACTTCTCCTGACTTGGTGCTGATGGGTGAGTGGACTTCACGTGTGGTGCACCTGCTCAACGACCAACACATGGTGAGAGCACAGTCTACACCCCCAGACACCTGAAGGTAGTTACATGATCACGGCCATTTTTAGGCATAGGCAAGCAAAGGTGGTTGGCTTGGGCTCCATCAGCTCAATGGACACCAAGGAGGACAGATAAATCTTTGGTAATTCACT
The DNA here is from genome assembly GCA_016859345.1 of Istiophorus platypterus. Lineage (NCBI taxonomy): Eukaryota > Metazoa > Chordata > Actinopteri > Istiophoriformes > Istiophoridae > Istiophorus > Istiophorus platypterus. Next base: position 19,513,501 of record CM029112.1, on the reverse strand, counting down.
TCAGCTGCACTTTATTACTTTAAAAGTCTGTCCCTGCCACATTAGTGTGTACATTAGATACTTAACCCCTCCGCTCATTCTGCCTAGTAACATCTGTTTCTGGGAGAACAATGTGCACCTCAGGAGGCTGACTCTGTAGAAGGGCAATCTACTGGGTGCTTGTGCTCACTGACGTATCATTTACCTGCTGGCTACTGCTTATTTTATGACCCCACTTTTCATTCGCTAACACGACACCCATAGATGAAAGTCTGACATAAATACAGAAATGACAATGTGTGTTAGAATCACGCAGGGATATTAATATCCTAATGTTTCATATCAATATGGTTAAAACCAGAATAAGTCATATCAGAATTTGAAGCAACTTGCATTAAAAATATTTATGCATTTAAAATAATGAGATGATATAAAAATATTACGATGTTTTACAATGTTAATGTGGAAAGATCAGCCCCCTCAGTCGGTGTCAGTTGATGTCTCGCCTCGGGCACCAAAATGTCCAGAAATGGCCCTGTGCATCATGCAGAATACCCTTTTATATAATAGATTATATGAGCTAACATACAGTACTTGCATTGTGTTAAAATGTTAAACTTTTGATTTCACAGTGAAACTCGAAAGTTGGTTACTGATCCAACATGACTTTGAAGTGTGTGTGTTTGTCTGTGTGTGTCCTCGGTTAGGGTGTGGTCACAGCAGCCATCTCACTCATTACCTGTTTGAGCCAGAAGAATCCAGATGAATTCAAGACCTGTGTTTCCCTGGCCGTTTCTAGACTCAGCAGGGTGAGTGGGTGTGGGTTTGTGCATACACGCCTGTACGTGCATGTGTGTCATGAATAGTCAATTGTAAACAGAAATTTAAATCATTCTCGTTGAAATTTTGTTGAATTCAGTCGTTAGTCTTCTCATTAGTGCTTTCTTTCTCTTGATATATTCTTTTCACCCAATTCTGCATTGATTGCTCTGGGCTTCTAAATCTTTTTCTTAGTCTCATACAACAGATTTTCCTGCCGTGTCTCAACTTACACAGGCTGCATGCATACATGTCATTCAAGGATACTTCTAAAGAGATACACTCTAATCAAAAGCAAGGTCAAATATTGTATCAGGTTCAACAGTGTTGTCAGTTATCAAAGCTAGACTCCCCAGGTAGATGTAGCTCAGTACCAAGAGTAATGTGAACTCTGCATTTCACCACAGGGAATAAAAAAATAAAATAAAATAAAAATAAAAACATCTTTTGAAACAATGAACTTTTTAAGCTTAATAAAACCAACGTCTGCAAAACATTTGAAATCTGACCTGCTCCACATGGTTCTGATACTGTAGATACTGAAGAGCAGTATCTTTTGGGGGCCATCTTCACAAATCTGGAAGTCATTTCAGATGCTGCTCGCTATTGATCTTTGGGCTTGCATCATATCGTAAACTAAACTTTGCTGAGAATGTTTAGCAGTGTCTTCAACAGGTTCAGGTGTAACTGACTATAAAAAAAACAAAGAGAAATTCTGTTTGTCTCCAGATTGTTTCGTCAGCTTCCACTGACCTGCAGGATTACACCTACTACTTTGTGCCAGCACCCTGGCTCTCCTGCAAGCTGCTTCGCTTGCTGCAGTGCTACCCTCCACCTGAAGATGGTGCTGTCAAGGGCCGACTGGTAGAGTGTCTGGAGACCATCCTCAACAAGGCCCAGGAGCCACCCAAATCCAAGAAGGTCCAGCACTCCAATGCCAAGAATGCAATCTTGTTTGAGGCTATCTCACTTATCATCCACTATGACAGGTTAGCATTCTGAGCAACAACATGACTAGATTGCAACAAAATATTCACAAAGTCAAATGTTCAAAAGTCTAATGCTCTCTAAACATTGATAGTATTTCAGTGAGTAACTCAGCAGTTTAACATCTTCAGTGTTTTTACTAGTACTTCAGATTATATTATTATTATTACTATTGCTATTGTTGGTGATGGTGTTGGTGTTATATTGTTGTTATTATTTGAATAGGAAAGAATGAAAGAATAACTTAAATATTATGATAGGCTACATGTGTGTCTAATCTGAGAAGAAATAAGCATTCTAATTAGACAGGACAAAAAATACATGAGATAAAGACAAAAAACGTCAACATTATATTTTATTAGAATAAAGGTCATATTAACATCAGCCATTATAGAAAACGATTTGTGATATGCCAGTTACCTTTGACGTATGTAGCACTCAAGTTTTTTAGGGTAATCTTTGCAAATTTGGCTTCTTGACTTCTTGACACTTGACTTCTTTGACATCTGACTAGTGTAACTTGTATGTCCGTCACATGGTAATGTGTCACTGTCCCATTGTCAGTGCTTGTAACAGTAGATGAAAGCTGTGACACCAAAGGTATCACCAAGATTAAATGTCTTTATTTTAGAATAGAATATAACTAATGTTGATGCATAATAATTAATGTGGGATTTCTATTTCTTATTTCATGGTCTATTTGGGCTTTTTGTGGAAATATGCAATAATTTTTTCTAAACGCAGCTTTAAAATTAGAAGTCGATAACCGTGGAAACAGTAGAAGCTTCTAGGCTTTGAGGCATTAGGGGTAGCCCTGAAAACATGGACATCATGTACCTTATTAATTAGTTTTCTAGATCTTTGTCAATCTGTATTCAAATGATTTCTTGTTATTTTGCTTAATGAATGACAGTGAATCTTACCCATTCCTAATGTGGCCTGCTGATATGCTTTTATCTGATGACAGAGAAATTGACTTGGCCAGCAGTAAAGTAAATTTTGGTTTTTGTTCGGCAGTGAGCCAAACTTGCTGGTGCGAGCCTGTAACCAGCTTGGCCAGTTCCTGCAGCACAGAGAGACTAACCTGCGCTACCTGGCTCTGGAGAGCATGTGTACTCTGGCCAGCTCTGAGTTTTCCCATGAAGCTGTCAAGACACACATAGAAACCGTCATCAATGCCCTCAAGGTGTGCCTCACACTTGGAACTGAAGACAGTCACTCAGCAGACATGATGTCCTAGCAATATCTTGATTAAACTTTTTAATGATGAAATGTAACACTCTTGTACCAGTCGCCACAATCCTTTCTACCTCCATGAACCAGTCACCCCATATAGATTTCTGCTTCACAACAATGCACCTTATCTTTGACCGTTGGATACTGCTCAGTATTATAGGACAGTCACCTCACAGGTATGCACTCCTCTCTACTCTCTCTCCCTGTATTTTGTAACTCTGTCCTTCTGTGTCTCTCCAGACTGAAAGGGATGTTAGTGTCCGACAGAGGGCAGCTGATTTGCTGTATGCCATGTGTGATCGCAGCAATGCCAAGCAGATTGTAGCAGAGATGCTCAGCTACCTTGAGACGGCAGATTACTCGATCAGAGAAGAGATGGTAGGTACAAGAGATTTATTGCCATGCTATATTGTTTTTTTACTATATGTGACTGGCTATATCCTTCTCTAAATGTTAAGTGAGAATTTGTGAAGGTTTGTTTCCATCAGCTGTATATAGCACTCATCAACATCAGAGATTGTCTGTAGAACAGTCTCTAGAAAGCGTATCAATACAAACTACAAATACAAACATGACTTTACGACTCAGCTGTTTTGAAAATAAATCAGATGATTTATTATCCTTTATTTGATTTAATTAAATCAGATTTGAGTTATTTTGGACAATTTTTCAAAATTAAGTACCAATTGATTGAGCTGTGATTTATTTATTTATTTATTTTTTGTGCTTTCCTCATTCAGGTGCTGAAAGTGGCCATACTTGCAGAGAAGTATGCCGTGGATTACTCCTGGTATGTGGACACCATTCTCAACCTCATCCGTATTGCTGGAGATTATGTCAGCGAAGAAGTGTGGTATCGTGTCATTCAGATTGTCATCAACCGAGATGATGTGCAGGGCTACGCCGCCAAGACAGTCTTTGAGGTACCACCGCATGAAATCTTAAAATGTAGCTTTTTACAGCTGCAGTAGATAATGATGCTGTTCATTCACTGCAAAGGACACACTTTGAAAGAGATTGATAGGTTGATTTTCAAGCCACAATAGTTCATTAGAACAAATCAAAATGTCTTTAGTGTATATCTGTAAAAAGAAAATAAAAACCTGTTGGACACTGAAAATTGACATTGAATATTTGTTCAAATTCATAATGTTAATCTTCGGTCTAGTAGTTCCTTATTATAGACTGTATTTTATTTAGACCAACTCTTTGCATAGCTGCATGCGTTTTTTGTTAAATGAAAAAAAAAAACAAACATCTTTATAATTCAGACAATGCAAAGAAAAATGATTGTTGTTGTGTTTGGTTTTTAGTATAAAAAAAACAATACAAAGCCCTACCTACTCTTTTTCAATCTAAAGAAAATTTTATGATTTTATTTTAGTGGGTCCTGTTTTATGGTTTTGTTTTAGGCATCATTTTTATTCTTAACATTAATGTTTAGCTTACCAGCTTCATATCTAAGGGATACAATGACACAGCAAGACACAGCTCAAGAGACAAATAAATATAAATATCAACAAGGTTTAAAACCAGACCATATTTTAACCATATTATCTAAACCAGTTATATTTGAAAGGAAATGTTAAAAGTAAAAAAAAAAACAAAAACAAAAAAAAAACGGATCATTTTGAGTGTTTATTTTTGGTTTTAATAGGTATTTAAGTTACGTTTTTTAAAAATATGTCTTGTTCTAGCAATATTGGCGTTGCTTGATTCTATTGTACTTTTTATTAAAGCAGGTTTGAAAAATCTAGTGAAGTTGCCGAGATCCCAGATCTCAGCAATAAAAATAATGAGAAAATGACCCGCCCAGCAATTATGGCCAAAAATTATAAAAATATTAAGTAGTTTTCTTTGCCTCTTATTAATTCTAGAGAAACTCATTAACATGGCACTCAAGAGGCTGTTGGGATTTTACTGTTATGCTCCAGAAAGCATCAGTAGTGCAGTGCTTTAACCCTGTTTTTTAGTTGAAGAAGTGCTTCTCATTATGGCGTATATTTAAGGTAGATTAAATGTGTCTTTAGCGCTGTTGTAATTAGAAAATCATAAGATTAATTATTGTCTCTTCCAGGCCTTGCAGGCCCCTGCCTGCCATGAGAACATGGTTAAGGTCGGAGGCTACATTTTGGGAGAGTTTGGTAACCTAATTGCTGGCGACCCACGCTCCAGGTATGATGGATTTTATCTGGCAAAGCACCAAGCTGACAGATGAAATGATAAATAGTAATTTTGCCATCCTGTCATACAGCCCCTTGGTCCAGTTCAACCTTCTCCACTCAAAGTTCCATCTGTGCTCCGTGCCAACTCGTGCCCTGCTGCTGTCAGCCTACATCAAATTTATCAACCTGTTCCCAGAGACCAAGGCCACCATCCAAGAGGTGCTGCGCTGTGACAGCCAGATCCGCAACTCAGATGTGGAGCTACAGCAGCGTGCTGTCGAGTATCTGAAGCTTTCTTCCATTGCCAGCACGGATGTCCTGGTTAGTTCTAATGACTCTGTAAGACAAACATCCTCTCAGCTCATCTCAGGCCCAGTAATGAATGATAAAAGAACCTTTGCAAGGAACACTGGTGTAAATGGTCAATACATATTTGTTACACTGTCTCCATAAATGGTCACAGTCTGGAGCCCTGCAGTCCTCCTGCTGAATGTGTTGTCCATCTACGGTGATGTGTATTTTTAGTCACAGATTGACGGCTCTTTCATTCCAAAGCCACAACATGATTGTCCTCTCTGTTCCCTCAGGCCACTGTCCTGGAGGAGATGCCCCCCTTCCCAGAGAGGGAGTCATCAATCCTGGCTAAGCTGAAGAAGAAGAAGGGGCCCGGAGCTGTGTCTGTGGCAGAGTTGGAAGACAGCAAGAGGGAGGGTGGGGAGTTGAATGGAGGGGCTGACCGTGGTCCAGACACAGCGGCCATGGCTTCATCCAATGCAGTAAGCAGACTCTGTTTAGGCCTTATCCACAAAAAATACCCAACTTAATTACCTGGTTGCTTTCAGATGTCTATTTTACACACCAGCAGCCAAAAGTACTACATTTTTGTGACCCTAGTGCAAGTTGTCTTTGTTTTTCAGTCCACCCCATCACCATCAGCAGACCTCCTAGGGATTCGTTCTGCTGCTCCTTCTGGTGCTGCTCCAGCCAGTGCTGGCAGCTTATTGGTGGATGTGTTCTCTGAGGCGGGGCCTGCTGCACCTTCTGCTGCTGTGAATGACGACGGCTTCCTAAGGTGAAAGTTCATCTTTTGATGTAAGCCAAAGTCCAGTATGAGTGGCTTCAACAGAGCTCGCTTGTAATGCTGTGTAGCTGCCAGAGGAAAGAGAAAGATAAGTACAGGACTGAAACATGATCAGTTACTTTAGCTGATATTCATCCATTAAGGCCTATGTATCCATAGGTCAGAACAATCTTTAGGACTGGCTCAAGACATTATTGATTTATACTGTACTGCTGCCTTTACTCAGTGTGTTTATGTGCATTCAAGTTAGCAGATTTCTCAATGAGGTTACCAAGTTACACCTAATATCTGAGACCACATTTACATGCACTGCAGTAGTCTAGTTGCTATAAATCTGCATATACATGCAGCCGGTCAGGGATAAGAGTGCTCCCCTAAGCACCGATTTCACATTTTAACTGCATTAGTTAAGATGACTCTGCAATGGTTTAGACAGGGGTGGCTGGATGTCAGAGCAGACTGACAGTGCAGAGAGGGACAGTCAGACAGAGCAGAGCTTTCTCTTACTGCTAAATATGTCTTGATTTAACAATCAAATATTTACTGGTGGAAACTAATTTATTTAGACTTCTAGAGATTACTTTGTGGCAGTTTCAGCTGGGCGTTGGATGGAGTTCATTTAAATAGGAAAACCTATCACGCCTTGTAATAATGATCCATCCTTTTATCCATTGCTCAGCAGTTACTTTGCTTGTTTGCAATCTTTGTGTTGCACAAATATCATTGTAACAGTGTGATTAGAGACATGGCAGAGAATTTTTTTTCATGGGAAATTTACTTGGGGAAATCAGGTTTCTCTAATTCCTTACCAATTAGGAAACTCAGTTTCTCCTATACACAATGATTAAGAAATCAGTTCACTGAATAATGCTGATTGTAACCTGGTTACCTAAGTGTACATAGGCACAGTGACCGCTCAAACAGTGGCCCTCATACTGGACTTAACAAAACTGGTCTTGGACCTTATTGGGGAAGAACCCCGAATTAACCATGTGCTGATTTTTACTGAC
>CM029112.1:19318724-19501224 GCA_016859345.1 Istiophorus platypterus | reverse complement strand
TCTGGATATTAACACTGTAAAAGCTGGAAGTCTGCACTTTACCCTCATACCTATTGTTTTATTTATTCAATGTGAGTACAGAACCAAAACAACAGAAATTGTCCAAATACATCTGGACTACACTGGATGAATGTTTATTACACAGTAAAACTACATAGCAGATACCTTTTCATTGTGTAATATAATTTTTTTACTAACTGCATTTACTAACAACCCCTGCATTTATCCTTTTATCCTTCCTTTCTTCTTCTATTGTATTTCATATAACCAATCGTTATCACACTGACATTACTCTGTTGAATGGATGGCTTTTTCATCTGCCATTTTTGCCTTACCTATTAATTTCTCATTTGTCCTGTGACCTATCTGTATCATCCTTCTTTTGTCCTGTGGGCTCTCTCTTCATCCCTGTGCTGTCCTTTGGTCTCAGCTCTGCTCCTCCCTCTGAGGATCCTGCTCCTCCTCTGTCTGAGGCAGATGAACTTCTTAACAAGTAAGGTTTTTCTCTGTGGATAAGTATTTTGTCATGTGTTTGCGTAGCTGCAGCTCTGCGTGGTTCCTATGGCAGGGTTTTGACACCTCGTCAAAGAAAGAAAGATAACTACTACCTGTAAACTGTAAATAAGCCATTACATGTTTTAACCACTCAATTTAGAGACCTTTGCCTCGTCCGTTAGCCATATTGTTTTTCAAGGTGGACACTGCTCTAAATTAATGAAGCATTTATCTATATATTCAGTTTATGAGATGCTTGTTTACATCTAGATGAATTCTTTTGCATTTGATGACTGTGTTCTTCTATGTTCGATCATGTCCTGCTGTCTACTTGTCTGAATTTCACAACTCTTTCAAACATTTTGTGCTACTGAGAACCAGGGTATGGCATTAAGGTTACCATTGTCACTAAACCATTATGTCTTAGTGATGCAGCCATAGACTTATGTCAAGTCCCACTGTGATCATTAGCCAAAGTTTTTATTTTTATTTTCATTTTATTTATTTATTTTTTTAATTTATTTGATTAATTGTTCAAGACCCAACTGTAATCAATTTAGATTGAAATAAAACGGAGGTAGTTGCAAATCTTCAGTTAAGAAACTTAATTCAGTTAACTTTGGGCATTATTGCGTAATAAAAAAAACCTTAACAATAACAAACAAATATCAAAATTCAATTAAATAGTAAAATAACTTGTAAAAAATGTGTTAATTCAGCCAGCCTTTTCAGCACTAATCTGCATGCTCTGTGGGTCTAGATATCAAAATGAACTGCATAAATTGAGTGATAAAATGGTGATGAATAACAGCATGATACAACAATAATTAAATACTATCAGCTTACTGGTGTCAGATCAGACAGATCAGAGTGCCCATAGTAAAAACCTATCTGGGTTACTGGCTAAACGGAAGACAGCAGCATGGAGGTCATTGTTTGTGTCACTAGGATTTTCTGCTGTGTCAAGTATGTATAAGTGCCAGCTGTCGGGTCCCAACATTTTTGCTAGAATTTGCTACTCCTTCAGCCTCATTCAAGTTAACTGTTTGTGCTGTTTGATTGCTCAGTTACTGATAACAGTTGAATGTTTTACTGAGTTCTGGGAATTAAATATAAGTTGCAGACAATCTGATACAATTTACATCAGGAGCAACAACAATCTTTACGATAAGAATGAACACTAATTAGCCTAAACTGGTAAATTATTGACATCACATGAAGTTTTAATGTTTTTCATTCAGGTGTCTTTTGGAAAAGAGAGAAGAGCGACTGTCAAAGTAATATGTCAGTGTTTACTAACTTATTAAATGCCTTTATCCTACAGGTTTGTTTGCAAGAACAATTGGCTGTTCAAATCAGAGTATCGTCAGAATCTGGGTAAGTTGTCCTCACAGAAAAGTGTGTATGTACGTATGTATATATGTACGTGTATATAAGTGTGTGTGTGTGTGTGTGAATGTATATGTATGAGTGTGTGTATGTATGAATGTATGTATGAGTGTGTATGTATGAATGTATGTATGAGTGTATGTGTATGAATGTATGTATTAGTGTATGTGTATGAATGTATGTATGAGTGTATGTGTATGTATGTATGTATGAGTGTGTATGTATGTATGTATGAGTGTATATCTATGTGTGTGTGTATGTGTGTATATGTATGCCAATGTGTATATATGTGTGTGTGTGTGTGTGTGAATAACTTGACCGACTTATACACATATGCATTGATCTTTTTTATTTTTTCAGTTTATTGTACAATGGTTTTGTCCCTTTAATCATTCTGTAGGAATGATAAATCTGTTTTTCCAGTGAATTGATTGGTCAGTAATTGGACAGTTGACATGTTTTAATCTGATCCTCTGTAATTAACCTGCTCCAGAGCAGTTTAGCTCTGCCTCATAGGTTACCATGATGATTTACCATGGTTACGATTGTAATCTACCCCGTTAAAGTGAGCAAGCCTCATGGTACAGCTGGATAATCCACTAATTTTGGTTCATGTTATAGGCTGGTATGCTATGCTATGGTCTGCCATATTTTAAGCTTTTGATATTACTTCAAAAAGCAGAAAACATATTAATAAATGAAATGACCTTTTAACAACTGTGTGTCTCTCTCAGGGAGAATGTACTTATTCTATGGTAACAAGACGTCAGTGCAGTTTGCCAGCTTCACCACCACAGTCAGCTGTCCTGGGGAGCTGCAATCTCATATCCTTTCTGTTTCAGTATGTTCAGAAACCTTCAAAGCTTCCAATGGGATAACTGGGAAACTGTGAGGTATTCACTCATTTCAAAGCAATCTGTCTGGGTTAAAATCATTTCATCCCTATCATCAGAATGTATGTATGAAAATTGAAGAAAGCTCAAATTCAGCAAATTGTCTTGTTTAACTGTGGAATTTAAAAGAGAAATCTTGCTGGAAAAACACAGTTAGATAGGTGACATGCACATTTATAATCTAAACATGTTGGCCAATGTCCCAGATGGCTTCAGTGAGTGAACACTGTCTTTGAGGCAAAATCCTTTCTTGAATTCCTGTCAAACTGTTACTTGATTTCAGTAAGACCTTAGAAAAGCAAGTCTTACTGATCTTGCTTAATTGTAACATGGCTATACACATCTTAGATCTACACTGTATCTACCAGGTACTGTGCACACTGTTCACAGCCGGAGGTGTTTGCAAGTCAGTCTGTATGATGTTTCGATGGTTCTTGACAACTGGCCACAGCTCAATGTTCAGACCAAACCAGTGGAACCACTGGTGGAGGGAGGAGCCCAGATCCAGCAGGTTCTTAACATCGAGTGTCTGACTGACTTCTCTGATGCCCCCTTGCTCAACATAAAGTTCAGGTGAGCTTGTATGACCAACCCAAGGTTGTTGACAAACTAGAGACTGAGACTTATACTGAGTGAGAATTAATTTGATGAACTAACTTTAAAAATCTGCAGGTTTCCTTCACCGTATGGATTCTCTAGTAGGACTGCTATGGAGGGCTGGTTGTCATTTGAAATTTTCAGCACTTCTTCAATGCCTTAATTTTAGAAATGTAAACATCTTTTTCCACATTTTTTTTAAAATTAACAAAAAAGGTAACATTACTACAGTTTTAAAATGGTAAAAGAAGCTGTACTTTGGTCTAACACTTCTAAAGTTGTGATTTAAAACCGAAACTATCTGATCAAAGGGTCATTTGATAAAAACTTTTGACACGTTCTCAGTACTACCAACACATTTTGGTTGATGCCAATAAAGTTTTGAATTTGGATAGCCAGCCCTACTCTTATGTAAGTGTTGACCAGTTGGCATGTTTTAGGATAAACCTCATCTAAGTTTTATATTTTCATTAACAAATCTCATTAGGTACTAAACTAATGTAACCCAATAGCGGGGGAACAGCTCTTCATGACCAAAATCTCTCAAACACAAGCACAAGGTGTTTCTATTAACATGACTCAAATGATTAAGACCAACTGGTGTGGAACATAATGGTAACTAGTTTAGACTATCACTGGAATATGGAGAGAAGAAATAAGTCATATCCAAATTGAGCTAAAGGCAAAAAAAATGCAGTCAAATTTGTAGACCTCGCGCGTGCGTGTGTGTGTGTGTGTGTGTGTGTGTGTGTGTGTGTGTGTGTGTGTGTGTGTGTGTTCAGGTATGGAGGAGCTCTGCAGAACCTGACCCTCAAGCTTCCTGTCACCATCAACAAGTTCTTCCAACCAACTGAGATGTCCTCACATGACTTCTTCCAGCGCTGGAAACAGCTTAGCCAGTAAGTATGTGTACGTGTTTATGTGTGTGTTTGTTCTGTCAATGCATATAAAGGGTTTTTCCATCAGCATGGGCTGGTCTGCTTTAGCTGTGTAAAGCTATGGCTGTGATTGTGTGTTTCCATTACAGACTCACAGTAGGGGATAGCAATTCTGTGGTCTTGTTTAGTATCAAAGCCCACCAACAACAACTTTTGATCCTCACCCACTTGTCTGTATAGCTGTGTTTTTTTGCTGGAGATCAGAGATATCTGTTTTTGATATTCTGTAGCTTCCACCTGAATGTCTGTGGTTTGGTGTTTAGTATAACTCATGTGTTCCTGTTTATACTCTTACATAGCAGCCTTACTCTACTGTTTACTGATCAATTTCATCTGCCTCACAGCTGTGTTAACGTATGGTTTTCCCATGTTTTCAGCTTCACATTAAAAGCTTTCCACTGTTTATAAGAAATGGAGTGTGTTTGTCTCAGTTAGCAGAGTTAGCAGTTCAATTACACAGGTCTAATCAAGCAGATATGGACATATTATGCTCTGTGTGGTCAGCGGCTCAATTTTAAATATTGCAGGGAAGAATAGTATAAACAGCAACAGTGAGATGAAAAAAGCTGCAAACAACAGACTCTTACTGTGGTTTGTCACTAGCACACCTCCATCACATCAACAGGATAAACTAATTTACCTTGATGACGTGTTGGAGGAAAAATCACACAGTGCTAACCTTGCTCGATGCTCACCGCCATTCCCAAACCCTACTGTGGAAAAACCCTTATTAGGTTGCCTGGTAAAGCTGAAGTCTCCTCTGTGAACTCTCCTCAGGCCTCAGCAGGAAGCACAAAAGATATTCAAGGCCAACCACAGCATGGACACTGAAGTACTTAAGGCTAAGGTACATCCACAGATTTTATAGCTCATTCTTCTGCATGGTTTGCCAGCAACCTTTTTCATCTTTTTATCAAATCTCATCAACCACATTTATCTCCATAATGAAGGCTGTTTGTGGATATTGCTGCGTACTTGCTGAAAATACTTAGGTACTCTTGCTTATAACGTAGGATTTGTTTGTAATTGAATATGTTACTTGTTAAGCTCTTTCTATACATAGTCAACACTGAAATTATTTTTGACAATTATACATTTTTTGTTCTTTAGGCTCTGAGCCTCAGCATATTCAATTGAATTAAATTATGAATACTACATTAAAGTGTCATGTCTCAGCTTTAATTTGAGGAGGTTTACATCAATATAGAAAGAACAGTGTGGAAGATATAAACAGATAGTCCCCAAATTTTAGGGGCTGAAAAGTAATTGAACACTTGGTCACTAAATGTTTCTTGGGCAGTTATGTGTCACTTCAGTATTAGTACATGCACAACAAAAAGCTCACACATGGCTTAGAGTTGACTTAAATTTTGCTTTCTCTAAGTCAGCAGTTGGGTACATTTAAAAAAAAAAAAAAAAAAGAACAACAGGTGTATAAATAGAACCTAGAAAATGGCAAAAATGACTGCAAAGTAAGTCAAGAACAGTCTCCAGGATGTAGGTGGACATTGTCACCGGTCAAGAGAAAACTACATGACCATAACTTCAGACGACTCATCACAAGATACAAACCTCTGGTAGACCTCAAAAACAGAAATCTAGATTGCAGTTCACAAAAAAACAAGAGTTCTGGAACAAAGTTCTATGGACTGATAAAACAAAAATCTACCTCAATATGATGGAAGGTGAAAATTGTGTGTGTGTGTGTGTGTGTGTGTGTGTGGGGGGGGGGGGGGGTTGACTGAAAACCACCACTGTAGAGGAAATTGTGTGTGGGCTCTAAAACATGTCAGTGGTTCTGTTACCACTTGGGCATGTATGGCTGCTAATGAAACTGCCATACTGGCATTTATTGAGTATGTCAATGCTGAAGGAAGCAACTAGATGAATGCAGAGGTACAGGGAAGCATTTTGTGCGTTTAGACTCAGTCAAATGCACAAAAATCATTGAATGACATTTCATCATTCAGCAGAACAACAATCCCAAGCAAATGGCCAAAGCAATCACAGAGCTTTTCAGGGTGAAGAGTTGGAATATCTGGACTGGTCAAGTCAGGCACCTGAGCTAAGTCTGACTGAGCAGCATCCCACCGGTTAAGACCAGACTAAAGGCAGAGAGATCGCACAACTAGCAAGAGTTTAAGGTGGCTGCAGAGAAGCCTCCAGACAGTCATTGACAGCAAAGTTTTACACAAAATATTAAATATGATGATTGTTTTGGACGAATCGTTTATCTGTCCAATGACTTTTCAACTCCTAAAAATTGTGCAGTGTTCAGAGGGTTATATCCCCCACACAGTTTTTTTTTTTCTATATTGATGTAAATCTCAAATAAAAGCTCAGGCATGGCACTTAAATGAAATATACATTATTTTATTTCAAGTTGAATGAGCTGAAGCTCAGAGCCTGGAGAACAAAACAATGTTTAACTATGCAAATACATATAGTCTTGACTCTATGTTCATTTACCAATAATCCAAGGATTTTTGTCTGTGCAGTCCATAAAAGGTACCTGAATGATTATTTGAAAAACAATGATCAAAGGAAAAATTCCTCTTCAAACCATCTATACCTTGTAAATGGTTTAGAATATTTCTCTACGCTTTTTGGTACTGTCTGAAATCCCATTACTCTTTCCTTCATCCTTTGTGATTCATGTGTTGTGATGTGTTTGTATGTAGCTACTAGGATTAGGAACAGCCCTGTTGGACAATGTTGATCCAAACCCAGAGAACTATGTGTGCGCTGGAGTGATCCAGACCAAGAGTCAACAGGTTGGCTGTCTGCTAAGACTGGAGCCCAATGCCCAGGCACAGGTATACCACACAGCAGAGTACCATCACACTTATCAGTCTGTAAACACGAGAGATGATAAATACATTTCAAAGTCTCATGTGCAGCATATACAGTAGCTTGTCTTTGCCAGGTTTTATAGTTTCAAGCTACTGTAAATATACTATATAGTATAGTACTATATGTGCATCTGAAGGTGGAGCATAGAGGGTGAAATGTAAAACGGCAGTTTGTTTGGACAGTTTTCTTGTGTTATTAATATCCATTCACTACAACTGGACAGAAACTATTTTCAAACGTGCCGATTTTAAAACAAAGTTGTAGATGGTGCCTTTAACCAGAATATGGCTGTTAAAGTTTATATATTTTTCAGCTCGTTGTGAGAAAATTCCCATTCTATAAATGCTGTAGAGGTCTTTATTTTGGCAACAGTTATTTTTAACATATACAAACTTCAGGTTATAATTTAAGAAGCAGGGACAATGTACACTTAAAAGCCTTTTCAAAGCCTTTTGGGCTTTCATAGTTTGACCCTTCTCATATTTTTGGCAAGGAGTGAATAATTCACCTAACTTTATTTACGTGTGTGTGTGTGTGTGTGTGTGTGTGTGTGTGTCCACAGATGTACCGCCTAACTCTGCGATGCAGCAAGGACTCTGTGTCCAGGCGTCTCTGCGAGCTGCTAGCCCAGCAGTTCTAGAGTCCAGACATCTACTATGACCAGTACTCCCATCATCTTCATCAGTGACCTCTCCCTTGCGTCCTCCTGCCACAATTTAAAGTTTAAAAAAAATATATAAAAAAATAATTGTAACCAACATAAGGGAAAAAGCAGCAGCTGCTAGCAGCAGTGGCAATATTAATTGTCATTATTCTTGTCCCAGGTTCTGATTCCAGCTCATCTTCTCCTTGTTGATTAACATGATACTACATTCTTGTTTTTGCTGGTGTGTGAGTGAGCATGTCTGTCTGTGTGAGTGCGTGTGAGCGCGTGTGTGTGTGTGTGTGTGCGCGTGCGTGCGGGGGGGGTGCACATCCCATGGTCATGCTTAGGTCTTATTCTGCTTCATCCTGAATGCTCTGTAGTATTGATGCTGTGTGTGTGTGTGATGGGGGGTGCATGTGTGAGAAAGAGAAAGAAAGGATTGAAGTCCAGTAGACCATTCCGTGAAGGGAAATGGAAGAAGCTGCTCCTTGTACACATTGCTCACCACCTCCCTACACAAACACACTAGTATACAGTCTTGGTGACACTCTGTGGTTCTGGTAGGACCCACTAATCAAGTGAGATCCGAAGGTCCAGTCCTCTGATCTCTGCTGCTTCTGCCCACTCATTTTCTTCAAGCATTCCCAGTGAAGATTTACTTAAGGTATTGGGATCTGCTTCAGCATAAGTCCCCAAATGTTTCCTCTCCAGAGGCCCTGTAATGAGTAGCCCTACATTTCATTAAACTAGTACACTGGTTTATGTTATTGATGTGTATGTAAATATGTGCCAGTGGATTACTTTACTACTTTGAGACATTCCCATCATACCTGTTTTCAGAAGGCCTGTGGTTATCTAACGAAAGCTGCTCAAGGAGAAGGATGGCAAAGAGTGTAAACGCAGATGAGACCTGTTGTATTAAAACAGACTTTGACTCTGTTTTAGTCCATCTCATCCGCTGCCTGGAAGATAGCTCCAGGTGCTTGCATTTGAAAAGCCTAGGGGAAGCATCTGAGCTGCTCTTTATCGGAGGTGAGGACATCTATCAGATGTACGCTTGCGAAGCCAAACACAGGGTCTTCACTAAATTTTTTTTTCTTGTAAAACTGGAACATCCTTTTAGAAAGCACTCTGGAGAAAACTTAAATCTCTTTTTCTTTTCTTTTTTTTAGGTTTTTCAGGTTTTTTATTAGCTGGGTCGTCTTCTCTAGGACAACCTGCACAAAGATGTGATTTAACTTTTACCATTAGCATTTAGTTTTACAGGACCAAAGACTTGAGAAATAAGGAATAACGGGATGTTCGACAAATGTATGTATGTATGTTAAGTTCCCCACCTCCGCTAAGGAGCAGTGTACAGCTGTGCTTAGCCTCTAATTAGGTAGCCCCTGGGGCTGAGGAGGAGGCAAAACCAAACAGGAATAACTCCACCTTGGCGCCTTCATGACCCCAGAGGATGCTCCTACTGGCCTGGGTTGCAGCACCAGTGTCTACCTGGAGTTCTGTTGATTTTCCTTGTGAAGGAGTCCAAAGCCTTTGTTATGATTAGAATAGACACATCATATTCACCTAGATTATACAACAGCTTTGTAGTCAGAAAGTGAAACTCCGTACAGAGGCTACAGGAGCTGGTTCACTAACCTATGTATGACAGAGGGATCATTCTGGTACACACACATTTGTTCATATTCCCTGCTTTTACAGCCAAGCACTTAGAGAAGAGATCAATACCAGCCAATCAGATCTGTACATAACCACTACAGACTACACTGATATGTTCAACAACCTCAGAATCTTTAGATTGATGCATCCAGCTATGGGCCTTTCTCAGGCTTCCTGTCATGCAAAAGTACTGTCAACATGGGAGAGGACAGCATGTAAGACACCTAAATGTCCATTACAATTACTGGGACTTGGTATATGTGAGTGACTGAGTGTGACTGTGAGCAGGTTAAAAAAAAAGAAAGAAGCCTAGACACATTTCTAATACATGGTCACATTACATTCTGTGGCTGCACAGCAATCACAGGACATTGAACTTTGTAGTGGAAAATGTAGTCATTTTGTTAGTGTGTGTGTGTGTGTGCGCGTGTGTGTGCCTGCGCCTATGCAGTATCCACTAGCTAATGCACCCTCGTGTATCGGTGTTTAGAACCTGTCCAATACCTGTGTTAGAATTAAGGTTTACTCTGTAATGAATAAAATGTGAAAGTAAAACTATGCCATATATCAAACATGACGCTTTCTGTCTTTTGTCACACTGATTTATCACAGAGGCTTCTTCTGGTATAGCATATGTACAAGAGGTGGCCAGTAGGACTAGAAGAGACATGAAAGTGTTGTTAGTTCTAAGAGTCTTCCAGTTGGCAGGAAAAGTCCTACTTGTTAAGTATTCTGAGATGCATAAATGGGCGCTCAGTGTTGGCAGGGGAGGGCAGGGCTCTCCTTTATCCCCCCTCCTCCTCAGTCACTGAATAATATTAATCAGGACAATTGCTTACGAACAAACGCAACATTTTAGTGAAAAAAAATCAAAACACAACACAGTACAAAATATGTTCTGCAACTTACATGTCCAATTAAATTGTTTATAAAATTAAGTTTTGCAAAAAATTTCATAAAGCATTTCAGCAGTAGAGTTAACAGAAGATTGCATGATAGTAACTTTTTTAAAAATATATTTTCTGGTGGATATAATACGGGTGTTTTTAAATTGGTAAAAAAAAAAACATGATTAAACAAGATGAGTAGGGTGGGATCTTAGTGGGTGATATGTTGATGTTGATGAGTGAAATCACGTGTAAGACACTGTTAAGTGCAACTAACGCCAGGGTGGCTGCCCCGAGTGATTCTGATCTAAAAACTCCTTTTCCTTTGATCCCCATCATGTTAAATCAACCTGCCAGTCAGATTGACCTCATCAGATATCAACCAATCTTTGCCTCTGTGCTTTGGCAGCAGAAACAGTCTGACATTGTTTTGAATTTCCGTTTAATCTGCAAGACATCTAGAATTTATTCATCATCAGACAAAGAGCAAAAATACTCAGTAAGGAATTAATACTAACTTCCGCACTTTACATTTACATTATATCCTTAGCCTGACTTTAATTATTCAAAAATAGCTCGTTTACATTTCACCTTGTTTAATATCACTGTTTAGTGTCGATATAACCAAATTTACCTGCAGGCATCGCCGTTTTTCTCATATCTCCTCCTATTAATACTTTATTCATGGTTCTGAGGATGTTCCTTGTAGTAAACAACTTCGCCTTTTTCACACGAACGACCAGGAAGACCCAGAATTAACCGCGCCACTTGATGAACAGCTCCATGATACGAGTCATCCAGTGCAGCCAACGTTGGGCTCGATGAAGCCTGATAATTCGAGATATCCTGGATGTCTTGATCTTGCCTCGTCAAATAGCACCGTGTTGTTCTGTGTGTCCTGGTTGTGATGAGCGCGCTGTGCAGAGTGAAATGAAGTGTGTGACTTTGTATCTCGAGAAGGGAACAAAAAAACCCACCAGATCCCTGCACGGTCCCAACGGCCCGGCCGGTCGGCGACTTGTGCAGAGCAGAGCCCGTTGGCGCAGACACGGCGCCGCTGCTGGTTCGGTGCTGAACAAGGAGAACAGAGTCTCGTCATTTGCACAGGAACATAGTGTTTGTGTTGATGGTCCTTGTGTTACGTGCTTTTGGCTTCACAAGGGGTTAATGGATATCTGCCTAGTCTACATCCGTCACCGCGGCCGTGGGCGCGCTCACTCCAAGACGCGTCTGCGCCTGTGGACGTTCAGCAAGGCGCTGATTGGCTGAAGATGACATCATCCAGCCGCGCTCTATTGTTGGAAATAGGATGAGCTCATCGTTTTGCAGCCAGTGTGAGAGGACAGGGGGAGGACGGAGGACGCAGGACGCGGTGGTTCCAGCCAAAGCAGTGGATAGAAGGAGTTTTGCAGATCTGCGACCGATACCCGCTCTGGGCTCCGGATACACCAAGAGGACGTGTCCAGAGAACTTCCACAGTGACACCTGAGTGAGTAACTCCCAGCTGAATCAAGCAACTATCAATAAATATGAAGACGGCACATTTTCCCAGCTGGCTCTTTCCCAGCTGCAGTCAATTTAGCTCCTCTTCCTGCCTTCTGATAGGACAGATCAACATTTTGGACATTTTGGAGACAACTTAGTCTTATGTCATGTCCATCAAGGTTGCGGGAAGAACTCTGCCTCCAGGTGTGACGCACTACGCGTGTTGTTCTGCAGATATGGTTTGGTCCCGAGAGAGAGAGACGGAGCGGCCGCAGCTGTCCGTCATCCTCCCGCGGCTCTACCTGGGAGCGCAGAGCGACGTGACGGAGGTAGGAGCAGGATTGATGTTGGTGGAGGAATGAGGTCCATTCTGATGCTTTACAAATGTTATTGTATCCAGTCAATGATGATACTTATTTTAAACACCAAAAGTGATGTACTTAACTACGCAGCGGAGTGTTAGAGTATGATACACTGCAGTTGCATCTTTATTTCATTTGCTTTCATGCTGGAGTAGCATTTTCCTACTCAGAGCTAAATGTACATTTTACACACAATGGGACATCAGATGAATGTAGAGACATAACAAGTACAAGACCTGTGTCTGAAATGTGGTATTGCAGAAGCAGAGAGTAGCAGACAATAAACACACTCAGACTACAAGGACCTAATTCCTTTCCATCACTCTGAAATAATGCCAGAGCTACTGAAATATGAGATGGTCTGAATCCAGTGACCTCAATTTATTAAGAGACTAAAGAAGTTAGTTTAGTGAGATAACCAACAGTGAAAATCACCTAAAGACAGAAAATATGGGCTAGTTTTCTTTTCATAGCAATGGCAAATCTTTAATTTTGCTGCCGTGTGTGTGTGTGTGTGTGTGTGTGTGTGTGTAGGACCAACTGGCTTCTCATGGTATCACCTATGTGCTGAGTGTGAGCCGGTGCAGCCCCCAGCCCTCCTTTCTGCCCCACTCCAGATATCTACGCATCCCTATTGACGACTCCTTATGGGACGACTTGCTGCCCTGGATCCCACAGGCTCTGCACTTCATCGGTCAGGACCCTCACTCACCATCCCATAGACTCTTTACCACATAAATGCCAAGTTAATAAGCCATTGTGCTTGTGTATACAAGAAAATTCAGTCCATTTTCCCCACAGAACTTATTGATCGTATTAAAATAAACAGCTGATAACTACTGCTTCTATTTCACCGTGTAGTTTGACTGTCACCATGCAAAGCTGTGACTGTGGTTATTAATAGTATGCAAATGATTGCAATGTGATTGATCCTGCACATGGTAGTTGCTTATTTCTGTCTTCTCTGATAATGGCTTCATATCTAAAAATAGAGGAAAAGTAGTAATTAATCACCAAAGATGCTGGGATTCTTTGGTCCTAAAACAATATATTGTATTGACCAACTTAATTGAAACAACCATTGGGTTTCAGCTATAGCCCTAACCCCTGTAACCTTAACCTTAAACGTAACCCCTAACTTTAATGTTTGATATAAGAAACTTGGGGTCTAGCTAGTGTTAGGTTGTCCAAGTTAGTTCTTGAGCTGATGACAATAGAGGTAGGCTGTCTGCTATCATTAAAAGTTCCCTTGTGAAACAGATGAAACATTCCAGAGCCCTTGTGCCCTTCTTACCAAGGGAGCTCAATTCTTACCATCTTTTAAGGTAGCTTATTCTCAGCAACTGACAGACCTTCTATGCATGTGCTCAGATGCAGCCATGTCCTCAGGTTCCTCAGTGTTGGTTCACTGTGCAGCAGGAATCTCCCGCTCCCCTGCTCTGGCTGTGGCCTACATTATGTACAGCCTGGGAATGGATCTGGACCATGCCTACAGGTATGACTATTGGCACACATTCATAGTGCACACATCAATTAATAAAAGCATCTCCTCTCTTAAAGACATAAATATTTAGTCATAAATCAGATTTATAGCACATTATGGACTTTACCCTTCCCAGGACAAATGAGAGAAACATTTTTTATAACCAAAATTGTACACTCAGTTATCTCAACAACAAGCATAGCGAGACCATTTTCATCTTAAGAATTTCTAAACTCCTGAATAAAATCCAAAATACTAAGACTGATGGAGCTCCTACAGAGTTCTGTACAGATTTTTGGTCAGTACTCTCCCCATTAATCTTCAGAATGCAGCAGATATGAAGGTTAGTATCTGAGAATGTCTATCTCAAACCAGACGAAATCTGCACATACACGCAGAGACAGCAGGGATATTAAAATTGTTGGTAAGTACTGGTCACAGGAACTGAAATAGTCATCTCACATATAACCCATTCAAAGGTAGACATTTATCAGTTAACTCTTGAAAAGAAAAGCCTTAGACAAACTGAATTCCTATCTGCGGCCCTATAGCAGTTTGGTTTTTGTCGAATAATTTATGAAAATATTAGGACATCTGTCATGGCTCCATCACAACTGGTTCATATAATTAAGATTCAAACTGCAGAACAGTCCACTCTCCCCATTATTGTTTGCAAAATTCATTGAGGCAATTGCTTGTATTATTCACCAAAACCTCAACCTCTAAAGAGTTAAGCTTGGTAACACACAACATAAAATGCCCCAATATGCAGATGATGTGCCGCTGTTCTTCCAGAACCCTCACATTTCCACCTCAAACTACAAAACCCATTGTTTTTTTTCCAAAATTGCCTACTTATTCCATAATTTGGACAAAATCTATGATTCAATCACTAAACAAAGAGAAATAGATTGGATTGGATTACAAATGTCACACCTTCAGTGAATAGCAGATAACTTGGCATCAGCATCTTTACAAAGCTGTCAGATTTGTTCGAGTTTTACTTTACCCCCTTATTCTAGTCCTTTGGAAATGACCTTTACCAGGCTCATTTAATGGCAGAATTACAACAGTATTACGGCTTCATCTAGAACTGATCATCTGTCTATAGTTATCTCACTTCAGTGAGCTCAACCTTGTTCAAGTCACTGGACTTAAGTTTATTGAAATTCTACTTGGGAAATTAAAAATAATGAAAACAACAAAAGAACTTTATATTCTACAGAAAAGCAAGAAAAAAGGAGCTATGGATGCACCTACTTTCTTAGATGCTGTTCATTTAGTTCAGTGGGAAAACATGCTCATGATTCTACTGTATTGCACTGGAAACAATGTCTGCTTCATCTTCATATGCAACAGCAGAAATACCCCTTGACTTTTTTATTCTTTTTACCAAAACTAGATAACTAAATATATCCATTCCTCAATTTAGACACTGATGAATACTAATGCTTGTCAGCAACAATAATAATTATTGCTCTTCTTGTGCTGAAAGAAAGGGGGGTGGAGCAGATCATTCTCTTGATGCTGTCTGACCATGTGAGCCATTGAATACTGATGACTTTAATCCACTTCATGTTTATTCCCTTATTAGGTTTGTGAAAGAGCGCCGGCCTTCCATTTCCCCAAACTTAAACTTCCTGGGTCAGCTGCAGCACTTCCAGGAAACTCTACACCAGAGGGCCTCTGGTGATGACCTCTTCCACCAACAGCAGGGCAGGTGCCTGCTGTCTATCACTGATAGTGTCAGCCACACTCACAACAATCAGAAGATGAACTCTCAGACTGACGGTGTCATCAGTGACGCCACAGAGGTCAAGCAGGTACACAAAGAGATGGTCTACCACACAGACAGAATGCAGCAGAGACATTCAGGTTCAGATGGAAATGGAAACCAGCAGTTGTCCCTGTCACGGAAATTTCAGACTCTTCATTTGACTCTCAGTCAAAACCAGCAGCAAGTCCAGGCGCCTTGGGAGGTTCCAGCACCAAGCACCCATGAGCCTGTCAAATCAGCACAAAATCCCAAACAACTACAGCTCCCATCAGGCTCTGCTTCTCTATTAGAAAAACGCAAAAGCCTCACCCTCTCTTTGACCCCTTTGGGAATCTTCCCTCCCTCCCTAGAAAGAAGCAGCCAGCAAGCAAAGGACACCATCATGTCCAAAAAAGCCTACAATGGGGAGACAAGAGGAAGGCCTGAGGCAAAGATACAGAGGAGCCCCTGCTCTTACCGGCAGGCAGTGGACACCCACAGGGAGCAGAGTCCCTCTCTCAGCAAGTGCAGCAGAGCCGAGGTGCAGGAGCAGGGTTTGCTGTCGCCATTCAGCTTCACCCTCAACAAGCTGTTGAGCTGGGGGGAGAGGGTGCTGCTGGGAGGGATCTTTGTCCACCCTGTAAGGATGGGACAGCCTGCACTGCCATACAGGTGCTGAGGGACCTGGGGGTGGAGGGTTTCGTATTTGTGCATGTGTAAATTTACATACATACAAAAGGTCTGAAAGTGAACTAAACTCTATTTATTTATTTCAGAGCTGAATATAAGAGCTATACCTGACAACGAATCTTCACACAAATTCATCTTAATTACTATTGACACTGGTAAGCTGCTATTGTTATTTGTAAGATTCTGTTATTTTAAAGACTTTTGTCAAAATGGCTTGAAATGTATTTATTGATGATTAAAGATGAGATTTCAACTGTCTTCTTGCCATTTGTCTAAATCTGAGGTTTCTTGATGTTGGTATCTGGTCTTGATGTCTCACCATAGCATGACGCCAGAAAATTAAAAAGATGTCCTAAGTAAAAACATTAAAATATCAATGCTTTACTTAATCACAAAGGATATATAACCATTTTAATAAAAACACATGGTGCCTAAGATTCAATTAAGTTTTATTTATTTATATATGACTTTACAATATTATACGAAGAAAACCAACAGCTCTCCCCATGAGCAAGCACTTAGCAACAGAGGAGAGGGAAAAAAACCCTCCCTTTCACCAAAGAAACCTCAGACTGAACCAGACTCAGGATCTGAATCGACCAATTGGGTTGAGAGGAGAAAGACAAGGGAAAGGGGTAGAGAGGAGAGATCAGGAATATTTGTATATACTGTTGTATTAAAATAATATCAAGCTAATTGTTATATAAGTAAGACTTATAGCAGGTGTAATAATGTTATTAATGAAATAATAGCAGCAATGATAGCACCAACAATATCAATTAAATGAAGAATGATGCTGGTTGCCTAGTAATATGAGATCGGGGGGTACTCATAGGAATCCCCTCAGTAGCCTACAGCATAATGAGATGGTTAACGGCTCACCTGAGATAGAACTAACTATAAGCTTTATCAAAGAGGAAAGTTTTAAACCTAATCTTAAATATAGAGAGGGTGTCTGCCTCCTAAACCCAAACTGAGAGCTAGTTTAACAGGAGAGAAGGTTTATAGCTGAGGGTCCTGCCTCCCATACTGTAGGAACCACCGGTAAGCCTGCATTTTGCGAGTGATGTGTTTGTCAGGCTCATATTATGAGCTCCTCAAGATACAATGGAGCTAGGTAAATAAGGGCTTTGTATGTCAGGAGAAGGCTTTCAAATTCTTTACTGGATTTTATAAGAAGCCAGTGCAGAGAAAATATCAACTCCTTTTATAGCTCCTGTCAATACATGTGCTGCAGCATTTTGGATCAGCTGGAGGCTTTTCACAGTTATTGTTACATCCTGATAATAAGGAAATACAGTAGTCCATTCTAGAGGTAACAAATACATAAAGAAGTTTTTCTGCATCTTTTTGAGACACAATTTTCAGACTTGGCTGTAACCCCCGACAGCAACAGCAAAGCCAGCACTATTACCGTGAATGTCTGTGACTGAGTGAGTGACAAAGTTATACAGTTATAAAGTTGGTTAGCTTAAGGCCACATGACTGAGTGCTGAACCTACACCATCGGTTGGCCGGCCAGGTTTTAGAGTTCCCGCCCTGGATCTTGCTCTTTTAAAAAGAACTGGTGCAAACGTTTTCTATTGAATCAGTATGATTACAGGAAGTACTGCCAACTTGAGCTTTTTTGCTGCTAGATTTACAAACATTTCACAACCCTTGAGCAACTTTTTTTCAAAAAAACCCAACAAGAAATCTAGCAACTTTTTGGACAAACCTTAGCTACATTCTGTAGAAGAGTGACACCAGTATTGCCCCGCAAGCACAAGATTGGGCTTTCACTCTGCAGGCACACCACATGGCAGCTTTATAGACTTGAATGAGATTCTAACTTTCTCTCTGAGTCATCATTTTACAAGTAAAAATAGCCTAAATGTGTTGTCTGACAACAGACACCGGAAAAAATGTAGTAAATTGAAACAGCTTTCTTTGGAATTCGGCTGGATTATATTATCAAATGTGAGCAAAGACAGTAGTCCAGCCATATACAAGGTTTTGACATAGTCTTGTTTTATGTGTGTGGAAAGGATGTACTGGTCAAAAATGACCTCAAGTTTCTTTACAGTTGAAACGGAGGCTAAGGTAATGCCATCCAAATAAGTAAAAAAATTACAGGTCATCCAGGCCTTATTTCTGGACGACATGCCTAAAATTTGATTGTCAGATTAGTTTCCACTGGCTTCATATACTTTTTGCCTTTGTCATTTAATTATCTGGTAATTAAAACTTTGAAAAAAAATATAAAAGATTCGACTTTGGGGGCAACTAAGGCAAAATTGGACCCACTACAATTCATAGCGCTGTTGAAGATGCCACAGGGACCCTACTGAACTTGGTCCTGGGTCATCTGGGTGGTACAAAGAAGTTTGTATGAATGTTTTTTATTGAATTCTCCACAACTTTTGGCAGATCATCTTACCATCATCGCAACATTGACCATGACAGGCTTGGTTGACTTTTTTAACTGATAGATCGCAGAGACTGAGTTAATGACAACTTAAAACATGTCCTTTTATCTTCAACTGCCCCCCCATGCATATTTCATCTCACAACTTTTATTTGTTTTATACAGTAATGAGTATCGTCATTTTGACGGCAGACACATATTCAAGTTTGTGGATGACTCTATCATTTTGTCCCTGCTTAGTGATGATGACATTGACTATGGTCCAGTGGCGGATGATTTTAGTAATTGTTGAGTGAATGTGCAGTAAAGTCGCTGACACTAATCTGTACAAACTCTCCCTACTGTACAGTCAGACCTACAAAGAAGGCCCAGTCGGTCCTGGCCGACCGTAGTCAGCTCCCTTTTCAGTGAGTACAAGTTCCTTCCATCTGGTCAGATATATTTTGCCTAGATGTAGGATAAACAGACTCAAAAATAATTTGTCCCTGCTACAATTAACTATAGAATTATGTGATTCTTTTTTGCATAGTTTTTAGAGTATAGGTTGGTGTGTTTGTTGATGATGGTAATTACTGTGGGCCCCTCCGTGATAATAAAAATGACCTTGATCTAAACCCTCTACGTTTGGGCTTGCTGCTGCAGAGGAACTGAGGAACCGAGGACTATTAGTTAAAGCTTAGTTTTATGAAGCTGATTTGTTTTTCACTCAGTCTTGCTCGTTAACGTCCTTCTTCCAGCGGAGACGCTGGGGCTAATGTGAGACTGCGTCTTTAAACCGAGGAGACGAGAACTGTTTATATACTATATAGAGAACTATATATATATATATATATATATATATATATATATATATATATATATATATATATATATATATACATATACATATATATAATTAATGACAGAGTAATGGTAGATACTTCACGCTTTTACATCCTGTGCGCGCCAGTACCAGGCTGACGTCACGGCTACTCTGAATGACCAAATAAGGAAAAGTGACACATGAAAGCGGAGTGAGTTGTGGCCACTCTTCCGTTTTAAAGAGAAGACAGCTCAGGTGTGTGCCTCGATTCTGGTGCAATGTCCTCCCCGGTGTGAGTGTGTTTGTCGCTTTGTTTGTTTGTTTGTTTGTGTGTGGTAGTGTGTGTGTGCGTGTCGCCCCCTGCTTTAGTTTCGCGAGGAACAAGAAAAGAGGAACCAGTTCCGCCCTCCGCAGCTGCCTCCAGGCCGAGGGGAGAAGGGAGCAGGGACCGTCTCGGAGCCCAAACTCCTTCCGAGACGCGCTGCTCTTCCGCCGGGAGCTGCCTGGCCAGGCGGATGCTGGCTCTCTCGCGGGACTTGGCGTCTCAGGTGTGGCGCTGGATGTCGTGCCTTCGAAAGCTGGTTCGGAAAATGAGCTCCGCGTGAAGAGGTTTCGCTTTACCCGACTACTTTTCTGTGGACTTTGTCTTGGTTCGGGTTGTCGATAGCTCCTGGTGAACAAGGGGGGAGGACTCTGGCTCAGGCCTGGAAACTTTCCGATCCGGGCAAATCCCAGTTCAAATCCAGTATGAGCGGAGAGGAGGAAAGATTCAAACTGGTGGTGGTGGGAGGAGGAGGGGTGGGGAAGAGCGCCCTGACCATTCAGTTCATCCAGGTATGGATCCTACACGAACGAACCGACCTTACCACAGATAGACTGTAGCGCACGGCTCCGCGGTGTGTTTCTAACTACGGTGTAGAGGATAATGTAATAAAGGCTTCATAAGTGGCGAGGAATGACTCATGTATTGGTTAATAAATCGCTCACTAATACTTTATAGATCGGATGTGGGCTATTCACGGGTGACCTGCCAGGTTATAGAAGAAATCTCGCGGGCCGTAGTAGTCAGCAGATAAAGTGACACAGCCCTCTCATGAGCCAGTTATTATTTTAGATGAGAGCAATAAGGAAGAACAATCAAGTCTTTAATTATACTTATGAATGAATTACTTTTTTTGATCCAGGTTCTCTGCCGCTCTTTTCTGTAATGTGGTTATTGAAACAGTCCATTTTAGGGTTGATCTGAAGGACTAAAGAGTTGAAAAGACAAAGCAAAGTGTGTGTGTGATGGGGGGGGGGGTTCACAACCTGGCAACACTGATCGTTATTATTAGTAGAATTTTAGTGATCCATAAAGAAATCATAAGTGATTTATAAGGCCATTAGTTAAAAACTCGGAACCCTTTATATGTGTATAGGCCTAACATAAATCTTTTTTCCAAACTACACTTTAGTTTGTTAGATTTTTACATGTCTTTATCCCAACATGTCCATCCTATACATGTTGACATAAACTTGAAACTAGTGGGTAGTGCATTTGAATTTGCATTACCTGTATAAAAAGGTAAGACGTAAAGAAACTAGTTAGCATTAGCTTTGGCAAGGGAGGGGCTTTGTGACTGTATTTCTGCAGTGTATGGAGGTTTGACCTGATGACCAAGAGATGTCCTCAACTCTTTGGCAACAAGTAGTGGCTATGCTGTATTTAGTTCTAACTATGACCAATTAACAGACATGCTTCCTTTGCATGGATCATTTCATCAGCAATGCACATGGTCAGGTTTGTCTAGTTAACCACATCTGGTCAGTCAAAGGACCCTTTTACTATTACTCATTGATTATAAATCGCATATACTTTCTGTTGCTGCCGAAACCATTTTTGAATGCAATTTTTTTCTACCCTCCAGACACTCATTGTTTCAGAAAGCCGCTGTTAGCTAATGTTTGCAGCAAATGCGAGTTCACATAAATCAATACAAATTACCATTAATTATTCAGGTAGTAAGTTTGATAACAAAGCTAGAAGCCAAAGCTGACTCATGTCAAGCTAGACCTCTATTTTTGAAATTCCAGTTAAGGCTAAAATTATGCACAGGCAGTGCTGGTATAGATTCACAGTACATTTGTTCTTTGCAAGCATTAGAAACTAATGTCCACACTACAATAGACTTGGCACACAGAGCCAGATATTTGTTAGGAGACCTTTAAGACAAAGCACTGTAATTCTGAGACATGGTGCACTCTTGACAGTAGCCAGCTCCAGTACAAACTGTGTTTTAGCACTAGCTTGTCATTAACAAAGAGTGTGTCCCACAGTCCTACTTTGTGTCAGACTACGACCCCACAATCGAAGACTCCTACACCAAGATCTGTAGCGTGGATGGAAAAGAGACCCGGCTGGACAGTAAGGCTCCATCACACTGGACATGCATACACACTTTACACTGTTTGAAGGAGTGATTACAGGAAGGCTTTGTTTGAAAGGAGAGGGTGTGTTGCACTGAGATGTTATATGACACGGACAGTGTGTTTGCTCTCTGGATGTTTCATTCCCTTGTTAGGACTTGTATTTGGCCACTGTTTCCAGTTTATAGTGTAAATGGCCACACTGCTGTTTCACCACACAGTAATATGTGAATCATCACATATCATGTATACAATTTAGTATTTTTTTGTACAATTTAGTTCGGCTGCTCTTTATACATATCTATTTTTGTTTATAGCAGTGTTAGGTTTTACAAGAGTTTAGAATCTTCTCTTATCTCATATTTCTGTGCCTGCCCTTCACAATCATTACAGTAGACCAAATTATATAGTTTGGAGAGATTTGTGCTTCTTTTGTGAAAAGAAAATGTAGGAAGTCACTGTCTCTAAAACCACTTAGATTTGATAAGACTGGGATATTGGGAGTGCTTGGTATAAATTACACTGTTCTTGTTGAGCAATAGGCACACAGATGTTGTAGTCAGGGCTGCGGGTGGTTTAAAGGGTGGGACTGGCTTATCATGATGCATAACTACCTTGTCTAGTCATCAGCTCTGTCAGAGTCTTCAATAGGAACCATTTTTGCCCTTCATGTAGCTTTATCTTGGAGTTGCACAGCTAAGAATTTCTTCCTCTGAACTTTAAACCTAGAAGGTGAATAAACAACACTTAAGACTGTCTTAGAGGTATTTCCAACACCCTCCTCTATCTATCTACATACAAAAAGATTGACAATTTGTTTTGAAGTTTTGATTCTGTTTCCTAATCCAAACACAGATGGTATCTAGAAATAAGATTATTGTATAACATTGGCTGATTTAAATGACATGAACCAAAATCAAAGGTTTAATCATTATTTTTGTCTGCTTTTATGTTTTGTGTCATTATTTATTAATCTTATAATAATTTATTACATAATCACAAATAATTTCATAATTCTACAGTTTGCATATCTATATTTTTTGTGTTGTACAAATGAGTAAAGATATGTATAATTTCTGACAACCATCTTCTGTTAGTAAATAGAGTTGCATCTCATAAAGCAGGTTGGAAATGTTTTCATAGTGCAGTGGATAGAATATCCAGACTGTTAGAAGAGTCTTTGATAGTTCTTGAAATACCTACAGAACGTCAGGAAGCATTGTTAAACTACCTTTGGTTTCTTCCCAGGTCTTCAGAGATTAAATTTACAAGAAACAAATGCTGAGCTCTGAGAAGCACAAACAGAGGCTACCTCGCACATTTTGAAATGAAATATAGATGAAAAAGTGTGCCACTCATAAGGGACCATACAGCATCTTAAAATGTATCATATAACACTGTTGTTTAGTGAATGTCACATGGTGTATAGTCAGTTAAAATGTAGTCATCATCCTCTTCAGCACCCCGGGCAGCTAGTTCAATTGAGATTGTTGTTGTATTGACTTTTATCTCTGTCGCCAGTCTGTCAGACGTCCCTTATCTAGAACCTTGTCCGCGCTTCAGCACAACTACAACCAAACACCAACTAATACTAATTACCAGCTTCAAACACCACTATTTGAACAGATTTTCCTTTCTACCTGAATTCACTTTTATGTATGACATTCTGTACCTGAATATGACTGTTAATAACCATTTTGTCAGGTGTATGCTGTTTCTGTTTCTGTTTTAGTGCATTATTCCTGCACCTCCAGCTTTGTTGGTTAAAGGTGGATTATGGCAGATGGGGGAACTCATTCGAATACAGTGTATTCATGTGTGTGTGTGTCAGTCTTGGACACAGCAGGTCAGGAGGAGTTTGGGGCAATGAGGGAGCAGTACATGCGCTCAGGAGAAGGCTTCCTACTGGTGTTTGCACTCAACGACAGGGGAAGGTAATGCAAAGTGTGTGTTTGTGTGTATGCATGTGTCTGTGTCTGTTTGCGTGTCTGTGTGTGTGTTTTTCTCAGCAACTCAGTGTGCTGAATGCTGTGTCAGTGTAACCATGTGATGCTGTCATTCACAGCAGCATACTGTCTTCCTAGTAAAGAGGAAGAAGTGCAGTGAGATGTTGTTGGACGGTGAGACAGACATGACAGCTAACTGTCCAGCTCTTATTTAGATAGGTCCAGGAAGTGGACTGGACATGGAGTATCGTGGACACCTTTATGAAAAAAAATGCATTCCTGTGCAATATTTGATTTAATTTCTCATTATTGTGCCCCTCTTCTGTACATAGCACGTTATTTCCTGTGACTGAGAATCCATATGAATCTTTGCTTGTGATTAATTCTTACCCTCTGTCCTCCCAACAGCTACCATGAGGTCCAGAAATTCCACACCCAGATTCTGAGAGTGAAGGATCGAGACGACTTCCCGATGTTGCTGGTTGGAAACAAGGCTGACTTGGAACAGCAAAGAGTGGTGAGTAACACAGTCATCCACCTCTATGGTGGCAGTTAGCTTCGCTAAGCTGCCTGGCTCCTGCACTATAGTGGAGTATAGACAGATACACTCCATTCATTTACATTTTATCTAAGAGTGGGAGACAAAGGTGGATTTCTGAAACTTTTGGTTTTAGCTGGATGGGGTTAGCTCATTTAACAAAGGGGTAGCCAATAACAAGAAAGCAAAGTTCAACCACAACTGTGACCTGGAAGTGCTGAAAACTCTGGCATAGTAGCAAATCCTATTCAAAGCATCAAAGTGTAAATGAATACCAAATGTAGCTTATTATTTGAATATATTTGTAAATTAAAGTGCAAAACATATGGGAGCAGACAGTAACCAGTTAATTGTGTTTTATTGAGATAATTATCTTTTTGTAAGGGAAGTAAACCCAGTCCTAGACAAATACAGCATTTCTTGGATTTGTAATGAAAGATGAGATCTGTTTTCTGGGCTCATCTCCTCACAGCACAGTGATGTACAGGTGGATCACGTTGTTGAAGTAAACATAGATCTGTACAGTTGAAAGGGGTCAGTTGACAGGAGGATCTTACTGGAGGTCAGACACAGATATTGTTTGCTTTATCTGCAGATCTCCAGGGAGGATGCTCAGGCATTTGCCAGAGAGAACAGGATCCACTATATGGAGGCTTCGGCCAAGAATCGCTTCAATGTGGATGAAGCCTTCTTGGAGTTGGTGCAAATTATCAGGTACAAGCCTTATTTATTTTACTTAACTTTAATTTACTTAACTTTAATTTACTTCAGCTTTCAAACTTTTTTAAACCTGAATGAATCAATATTATGTATATCAACAGTGAATTAAGTGATGTACAGAGAGGCACTGCACCCCTGCAGCCTGAGATGAAACCTGAGAATGATCCAATTTCTTTTTTCTGTTTATCCTCTTCTTCATCCACAGAAGGTTTCAGGAGATGGAGTGTCCTCCTCCCCCAGCTCATCACGCAGGGAAACAGAAGAGTGGTGGCTGTCCCTGTGTCCTCCTCTAGGCACTGTTACTATGGACACTAAGACCTCATTCCTCTTGTCCAATAATCTTTGTGGGGGCTGTGTGTGTGTGTGTGTGTGTGTGTGTGTGTGTGTGTGTGTGTGTGTGTGTGTGTGTATGTGTCCTATCTATTCAAATGGTTTCATTTGCACTTTTAAATGAGTGTAATTTTTTTATTTTAAAAACAGGATCTGAAGGCTGTGTCAGTAGAAGCAGACAGAGTTTGTTGGATTCGAAGGAAGTCAGTACTGACTGGTTTGTTGCCATGTTCTCTACATTCCTACAGGGGGTGGTAGAGCCCCAAAGCAGAGCAAGAAAAAGAGGGAGAGGGACCAAAGCTGTAGACCTGATTCTTGCTGTTGTCATTTGTTTCCACTTCTTCATTGTGCCTCAACGAAACAGAATATTGACAACATCCACAGATACCAGATTGGTCAATCATTTCAAGGGCCTGATCAGGTTGTACTTTATCCAGATGCAGACTGTTCAAATTTACTGAGGCACTGCCTACACCACCTGGATGAAAAACAGTCTAAGTTTTGACTTAGAAAATAGACTGAGATAAGGACAGGTGAGCTTCAGCCTGTCAGTGCAGCATTTATAATAGTAGTACTTGCTTCTGTGTTTGCACAGTTTAACTTCTGAACAGTGGGCAACATGTTGGATTGACACAAATACTCTCTGGGTGTTTGTTTTGGTGATTGGTAGATTGCATTCTGGTACTAATGTCTTTCTTTCCTTGTGCCTTTAGTTTTTACTTAATTACCATATAAAAGTGATGTGTTTATAATGATATTTGTTTACAGTGACTGCAAAGATAACACTGCATCAACAGTTAGCAGGTAAAAGGTCATTATTGGCCTTGAGTTTGACAAAATAATTCTAACTCAAGATCACTTATTAGCTTTTTTTAGAGCTTTTAACTACATCTCACAGTCTTCATTCAGCAAATGGAACTGACTAAAAAGTCATGACCTACGTGTGGAACCTGTTGTCACATATGGGGAGAGATGCCTGATGAGCGATGGTCTTTGATGTCAGATGTGAATGTCCACCTTGAATCCTGCTCCATGACCTTGACAACTTCCAGTGGATGCTGTGAGAGTTTTTGGTCCAGTGTTCATGGACAACTTTTTCTCTTGTCCTCGGTCTTAGCAGTGTCCACTGATATAGTCTTTTCCATGGCTGTCGCATGTGATGTAATGATGATGTCATACTCCAGCCCTGTTTTCCCCATCCAGATGGTGGGGGAACCATCAGACCCCTTCAGGTGATGAATGTTGTGTGGTCAGTGTTGAGAGTGCTAGTGGGATCTTTCTGGGGGTCCCTGATCACCATTTTTGACTATATTACTGAAGTTCTTATTATGGTGACATGATGACAACTAAGCCATCTCCAAGAAAACTAAGCAAGTTCCATTCACTAATGAAGACAGTAATGTGAGGTTGAAAGCTCTCATTGTAAGCTTGTGTATTGGAGGTGGTCCTTCATAATAACAGGATGTTTTTTTGTGTGCTTGGTTGCTATGTGGACTGGGGCCTCTTTGAGATCCATAAATGCCCACACTCCACAATCATGGCAATAGGGATGTTCACCCAGAAGCTGACAGACATGGCTAAGGGTTTTTGTTGAGGCGCACATCCAAGCCAGAGGTACCTGATCTAGGGCGTTTGGGGCTGAGGTTTTGGTCTATTTTTCCCCCACATGCCCCAAAGTGTGTGCTTGTCTTGTCAGTGAGACAATCAAAAACCAAGTCACATATTCAAGCAGCTTCTTTGCTTTTTATTTAAAGAAAAGATTAACTCATGCTAATGCACACCAAGAAAAATTCTTTATCAAGTTATGTTCAAAGAATCTTTCAGTATATTCCAATTGGTAATGCTTTGGGCAGTTTGGTTTCACTTCTTTTTCTTTGTAATAAGAATTCATATTTATATCTACCTTTCAACCTGAAATTCACAACATCAGTTTTATATTGAAATTAATCTCAAATTATGTTTATACATCATTAAAACATTTATCCGAATATTACACTCCTGTGTCATTTATGATTTTTTTAAACTTTTGGGTCTGCGGGATGATCTTAAGTTCTCTTCACATGGATATTGTTGTGTCATATATTGAACCATGAACAAGATTACACATTTTATGTCCAGGTTACTAGTGTAAGGTGTTAGTTTGGTCACAGGAGCACTGTATACCAGTTGAGACTATACACTAACATAAATGTACTGCATTAACAAGGCTGGGACTAGCAGATATCTGTCAGTGTGGAATTAATGATAACACCTTAGTTGATATTGTCTTTTTATGAGGAAAATTATACAATTAATTTAGTTAATAACGTTAATCAACTGACTAACTGACTTTGGAGCCCCTGGTGATTTTTGGTTTTGCATCAGCAGTCAAAATTGCTCCGATCAGTGTCATTAGTTCATGTCTTTCAATAAAGTGAAGGCTGCTTTACAGAGATGTTATTAAATTCCAGGTAATCTTAGTTTTCTCTCATCTTCTGAACAGCTTATAATTCTGCCATTATACATCACCATATACTACAGCCTCCAAAATTTTTGTCAGCAGTTTCAGTAAACAATCCTGTTTTAAACTCCTTTTGTTTTTAGCAATGTGGACCAAATACATAAACATACTGATGGATAAAACAAGCACCTAAGCAATGCCAGTGTGCAGTGACTAGTAAGAGGTAGATGGACAGGTTTGTGGCTGAAGTTACTCCCTCTAGCTGGAATGCTGTCAAACAGGTTTGTGATGAGATTTTTTTGGTGGGGCAGCAAACACTTCCTGACTTTCCTGATTGTTTCAGCAAACCTCAGCATAAACAAGTTCACTTTGAGGTAACATTGGTGCTTCCATGTTTTTGAATATCAGGTAGTTTGTGGCGTTGTTCTCCCAGAAAGCTGACAGGCGGAGTGGACCGGCCAGGTACAGGGGAAACGGCCTTGGACGGGTGAATGTCAGAGGCTAATCCTTCAGGCCACAAGTGTTGCAACACTTCCAGAGAGGTTCTTCCTTGTCATGTTTGCCTCAATGGCAGCCTTGTCAGCGGTGTTGATCCCTGCGCTATCTCTTCTGCAGCTGGCTCACTGCGCTGTCACCTTCAGGCATGCTCCAGGTAAACTGCACCTCTGCCTTTAGAGCTGATCAGGTCATACCAAGGCACTCTGCACTAACTCAACAAAACACCATCTTTATTTGCCCTGTGTGCTTCCTAATTAAAACTTGGCACCTCGTAGCATCAGAAGTGTACCAGTTAATTTTGACATCTGATTAAAGGATATGAGAAGTAAAAAGTAGCTCTCCGCTCTCTGTGTTACACTGTAGGTTGAGCATTATTTAGCTCACCTTTCATGAATTCATTTTAACTTTGAAACTGTTTTAGTATTTCTGAGACAATTTTTTTTTAAATTTTCATTTTCATTTTAGAAAAAAGTTTTAGAAAAAAGTTTTTCTCTGTCTAATTTTAATTAGAGGGGTCATTTCAGAGAAAAACACCTTTATACACTTCTTCTCTTTTCTTATGGAAACTATTGAAACCTTACTAGTCCCACAAACTTTTGAGATTTTTATTCTCTGAAGAGTATATTATCATGCAGTGTCCATCTTTCAATACTCACAATACCATCTGACTCCACTTTGTCTGTGGTAACAGGCTCCAATTCCATTAGCTCCTCTCGTAGATGCAATTCTGTCATGAAAACAACTATAAAGATTCAGTTTTGAATAAGGTTCAGTGATTTTCTGAAAAAGCTGGACACGGTTGTTTTAATCATACATCATGGTGTGTTCATGGTAATGAACATGCCACCCAGTGCAACAGTGTAGCTCACTGATCGCACAAAGGAGTAAGATATATCAGCCTGATGGGCTCAAATCCTTGGATTTATGTCTCACAAACAAAATTTCTTAGTAGCATTTCTGTTGTGTGGTAGAGTGTATGGGGGTTGTGTTGCTGTCACTCAGTATGTACTCTGTGAATGTATAAGGCCTCTGTTCCACAGGAAAGCCAGTTTTGTTGGACGAGCATTCAGCGACCTCCTTCCTGTCCCGTTCACTGCTCTATAACAGCTGGGACTTTGAGCTGTTGGTGTCTGACAGCTTAGAGAGGGAGTGTCAGGAGGAGATGTGCAGCTATGAGGAGGCCAGAGAGGTGTTTGAGGATGAAACTCAGACGGTAATGCTGCTGGCAGTGTGTGTCTCTCTGCTGTACACTTATTAAACGTAAATTCCTACAGATTCTTTTCAAAGATACCTAGAGGTCGGGGAGGTCGACATTACCTTAGCATTTGTGGTAATCTTTGTGAGATAGTTGTGTTACCAATGACAAGAATATTTTGAATGGAACCAGAAATCATTAAGAACTTATTAAATGCCCTTAAGTTGTCATCACAGCATTCTTGTATTTGCAGTTGTAGAGTGGAGAAAAACTTGTATCCATGCAACTGAACAATAACCACCAGAATTGTCGCTTCAAAATACTTCAAAAGACATTTTTGTTTGGCACTTGATGTGCATACTCTTAAAGCATGTCTATATTGGCTTAAATGAAATTTTCTTTTGCTTCCATTTTTAGGAATTATTTTGGACCAACTATGTCAACAGTCAAGGTAATGCATTAAAGGATGAACATTAACTGTGACTAGTCTACAGGCTTTGGTACTGGACTAATTCAGCAGAATGTAGTATTTTTACATTGAAAATACATGCAGACCAATATATGCTTTATTATTATACTATTATATTTATTTCATTTATTATACCTGCTCGGTTAAATGTACACCGACCAATCACTGAGTGAAGTGGGTGTGATACTCAGAGTGTATCTTTGGTCATTAAAAATATCTCTAGAATGTATTGTACTTAAGTACTTGCTGTAATCTAAGTACATAGTGTCAAATACTTATGAGTAAATAGCTCTGAGAAAATTTAGTCACAATACATTCCTTACTACAGGAAAACCTTTAATGCCGGTTTGCTTACCTATGTTGCAAGCTTGAATTTAGAACTGGACACTGGAAATTGCAGCAGCAGTTCAGAATACACAGTGAAGGAGATGTCGTATTTAGTAGAAAGTTATGACTGAAGTCATGGCTGTAGAGACTGGGAGACTGGTATGAAAACTGTTTAAGAAACAATGGCTTACTGTTAATGATGTGTGTCTTTGAAGGGTATGCACCCAGAGTGGATATATCAGGGCTGGTAGCAGGGATCCTGGCTGTCCTAGTGTCTGCTGTTATTGCCGCTGTGCTGGGAATCTACTGCTACAAAGCCAAGAAGAAGGGTGGGCAGAGGTCAGCCCAGTAACTTCACCCTAATGTGGAATATTTGCAGAAAATTTATTTTGTCCAGCTAAGCAAGGGATGAGAAATAAGATAGTGACTTTGGTTCCATCAGGCACTTTACCTAAGATTATAACATTTTAACACTGCTTTCCATGAAATTGGGTATATTCATGGTCCAGCAAATAATGATATCTAACAGCTTCAGTGGCATAAACAAATATCCAGATGAAATGTACAGCACAAATTCAAATTCCCTGATGATGAATCTTAACTGTAGACTCTCAAGTTACTGCTACTATGTGCTAGACTAAGGTCAGATGTCCTACAGAGGCACCTGAAAGATTTTGTAGGTTTATTTTCAGGCTACCTTTATTGTAGCCCTGGTACTGTAAGAAGTTAGTCAGTGGAAAAGAAGACAGTGCTATTGATCTTCAAGAGAAAACTGTTTCACAGCATAGAAGATTACCTGGTCATATTCCTTGTGAGGATACTTAATGATGATGAAATGAAACCCACAGTTTGTGCCTCTTACCTTAGATAATCCTTTTTACATTTGTGACTTTGTTGCTTCTTTTGGAGTCATAGATATAAGATATGGTCATATCTTCTGTTAAACACCATGCATCATTCCTCTATTCTAATGTAACCATCTATGCCCCCTATTCAAAATTCTGTATTCATTAATTAAATATTCCATTATTTTAATGTACTTGAAAAAACAACTTCTCTACCTCTGCAGAGAATGTCTTTTTACTTGAATGGCTACAAGTAAAAAGACAACAAACATCATTATCAGTGATCATTTCACATTCACAGTATAACCATATCAAGCATTTTAAAACCAAAACCATGAAAACTCAGGAAGTAACAGTGAATCAACATATTCAAACATATGGTATTTGTTGTCACATTTACTGAGAACATTCATGTTTACTTTCGACGTGATAAGCTTTACATAAGCTGGCTTGATGAATTCTTCTGAGTTGGATGTCTGCATGTTGTGCTGTGTGCAGGTCAAGAGTTCCAGTGAGGATGGCAGCTGATGGGCGCCTAGCCCCAGAAACAGTGCCCCTGGGTGGGATCACTGCTCTAGGTCTTCCCAGCTACAATGAGGCTTTAAACCACAGTGGGCAGCATGATGCCCCACCACCACCTTATTCAGGGTAAGTGGACGATCCAGTGTGCCCATGCACCTTACCCGGATTAAGGCCAGTGCTTTTGGCAGTCCAAGATCAAGGCAGACACGTACAAAAACAATGATACAGGTATGGACCTGAAAGAAACTGCAGATGACAAATCTGCAGTGTTTAGAAAAAGGACTGTGTGTTTCAATGTACATTTTATGACCAATTTCTGACAAAGAAACACACTTCATGAAAGATTTCCCTAAGTCATAACAGTTTATTTCAATTAAAAAGAAGCACCTGGATAGTCAACACTTTCCCACTCCATTCCTCCACCATCATCTACACCCCATGTTACATGGTCAAACCAAAAAAAAGGCAAACACACACTGTTAAACCAAGTGTACAATATAGAATTAATTATCCTATGATGTGGAAAATTGAAAACTCTCAACATAAATATATATATAATTAATGGCTGTATCCCTTCCCCTGATATGAGTAAAGAATACATAAATAAAGCACATCTCACCAACACTTAACCACAAAAACATTTTCTTGTCTTTCAAAGTGATTTTGTGTGTTGGTTAAAATACATCCTTACATAACTCCACAAAAAAGAAAAAAAAAACACAAAATAATTTATTGTTGTTTAATCCTGACTTGAAAACAAACCTTTTTCCTAACAAGCTGTATGTACATTTTTATGTGAGATGAAAATTAGATTTTGTTTGCTTTCTTGTTAAACTTGAAACCAGTTTGGATTTAATGTTAAGTAACCCTATGGGGCATGGATGGCTTAGCTGGCCAGAATCCTGGATCAGGATTCACCCATATGAACCCATATGAACTCTTGTGGCTTGGTTGAACAAGATTTTATGGAAAGCATGAAACAGTACATATGTTGCATAACTGAACTAAAGGTGAAGGCCTATTACCAGGATTAGACCCTTTTCTTGGCTGTTGCAGCTTGGAGGAGTTCACTGCCTTCTTTTCCATTCATAACAAACACCTAGCAGCTAATCTCACAGTATGCTGCAGCTTTCTCTTTTGGAAGCCTCTTCCCAGGAATGAAAGTACAGACCACACCACTAGCACACCACTACTACTTACAAGAACGTTCACAAAGATTCTTCCCGTCTTTTACCACAGGGGGGCGCCATCGGAGCCCGCTGGTCCTGGAGACAATGAATGAGAGGGGTAGCAGAGCCTCTTCATATGGCTGATGGGAACTGGTGGTTTGGATCAACTTTTAAATATGACATTTTTTAAAATATCTATTGTGTATTTATTAGTAAGGGGAGGGGCACAGTCTCAGAATGCATACTACTGACAGTGTGATCTGCATATTGACTGGCCACTTGTGTGTCCACTACAAATGTGATGAGGGTGGGGTGCAATTGTTTTGTTTTCACCATACACCCAGCTGTGTTGCATGTGTAAAAAAATTCATTTAGAATAATGGATCTCCAAGGAATGCCAGACCAGTTTTAAATAATAAATCACGTAACAATTACAAATGCCTTCAGTCCTTTTATTCGTCTCTTGTAACTTATCAGGCCGTCAGAGACAAGTACTTGTGTGTATACTAGAAGTCAGAAGGATGTCTGCACATCATTCTTTACATGTTGCAACTTGTGGCTTTGTTGTTTATCACCGTAGATAAACGCAGAAATAAAGCTGTCTGCAGAAGCTAAGCAGCCTGACTAGACTGTTTCTTGTCTTCTACATTGCTCCACTACAGTGCACTGCCGTGAATGACAAATTGTGTGTGTGAGCGAGGGTGGGAAAGAGAGGATGAACGCCTCTTAAAAATGGCGTCTTGTGAAGCAAAAAAGCGAAAATAGCTTTAGTGTGAAGGGAGTGAGCAGGAGAAGAACTGCTGTCGGTCCCGGTTCCGTGTGACTGTGGCTTCGCTGAGGGAAGCTGCTAAAGAACGTGGATGGAGGAGCATCTGTTCAACGGCCCATCAGTTTAACACAGGAGACAATAGACAGTGAAATATATTTGGAGGAGAGGAGGGAGGAGGTGCTCCCGGCTGCTGTGACGCCCCCCTTCTCCCCCACATCTTCCTCCTTCCCCTCCTCTCGCTCCTTCTCCCTCCATTCCTCCCAGTCTACAGGCTCGTCAAAAGGAGAAATAAACATAAGCGAGCGCAGAGAAGACATTCCTCCCTCCCCTCCCCCTCACAATTTGACCATCTTCATCCAGCCCTTTCTTTCATGGAGAGGAATTATCCCGCTGCAGGCTTCGGGGATCTGGGATCTGGAACGGGATGGAGTTACGAAAGATCGGCCAAAGCAAGGTAAGCCTCGGTGGCCAAGGCACGGGCACTCTCGGGCTCTGTGAGTGCACCAGTTTGCCGAAGTGCCTCTAACAATGCCATGCATCAGGGATGCCCGCACCTCTGCGCTCAGCCTGGCTGCACGGTGGTGCTACTTGGTCACCAGTCTCAGGTACAGCCGGCCGTATTGTCATTCGGGGGAAGGCGAAGGGGGAGACTGCCTCTAAAATGCGTGGAATGTGATGGAAGGTTAATAGTGATACGGAGGCAGAGGAGAGGGGAGAAGCGAGGGGGGATGGGTTACTGGAAGCCGAGTCTGTCATTTTAAAAATGAAAGATTACATCTGGGTTCCAGCGCATTGTCTCCGCCGCAGCTTTGTCTTGACTTGGACGGAACAGGCGCATGGCAGGGGCAGGCGCGGGCAGCGCGGCACGCCGTTAATTGGCCGTAGCCCACAAATCCAAGTACTGCGCCGTGCGGAGCTGCCGCCTGGCAAACGGGAAACAAGTCCTGCACTCCGTGATTTCGACACGAACCAAAATTCACGTCGTAATGAAATAATGCTCCAGCGCAGAGGACCCGGCTCGTGTCTTTATTTGATATCACAGTCTTCCCTCAAACTAAAACATGAGTTTCCGCAGCGCATACGGGGGACAGCGGCTTCGAGA
This sequence comes from Istiophorus platypterus, assembly GCA_016859345.1. Lineage (NCBI taxonomy): Eukaryota > Metazoa > Chordata > Actinopteri > Istiophoriformes > Istiophoridae > Istiophorus > Istiophorus platypterus. The sequence continues at coordinate 19,466,603 of CM029112.1, read as the reverse complement.
GTGTCTGCTAACAGGTTAAACATGGCAGAGGGTCCGAATCGGTTCTGACCCTGTGCCTACTGAGTAAACTCCCCGGTACTGGCCAACGTGCCTCGGCTGTCCCGGTGGCAGGTCCCGATGCACATGATCCGGTATCTGACAGCACACGGCCCTGCAGCTGTGATCCCGTTATCCGGGCTCCTCTCTTGTGTCCACTGCTCCACGACGAACAGTGTCTAACTTGTCGTTACTTCGCCAGAACACGGGACGCTGTCTCATACTACAGACTCCCGGCCCGTCCTCCGGTCCGTCCTGTACCTGGACTGCCATTCAGATGAGGGGCTTTTCCTTCGTGTCCTTAGCGTTGATCTTTGGAAAGAAGTGCGGCCTCGAACTTTGCTAATGTTAGCCAGCTCCTTTTAGCTTTGCTTCACTTTAGTGGTCGCCTTGACAACCACATCAGTCTTCCGTCAGACTCCGCATGCTCCATCTCCTGGAGTCTGGCGACCCTCCGTCAGTCGGTCCTGCCTTTACCTGTCTATGCAGACGGCTGCTCGGAGCTTCTTACTTCAAACATTAAGACAGAGTTTACACCACAAGGGAAGCAGACAAACACATGCTAAGAGTAAAGGTATTTGACGGCGTATGAAGTAGCTGTTGGATTTGCTCCAGTCAACTGCAGCACCTTGAATTCGCCATCAGGTGATCGGGTGTTTCAAAATGTACACAGTAGCAAATGACAACACTGTATGTGACCTAGATTAATGTCATAACAATGATCCGTTTATGTCTGACCAACAGCCACCATAATGGATTTAATAACCCACATTAAGGAAAAAGCCAGGGTATATTTAAACCACGCTCACAACTCATTCTGGTGTCTTCCATTGCATGTAACAGTACTAAGTGGTTTAGTAAACAAATTCAGGACTGAGGTTCCTTTACTTGTAGGGGATGTTTGATTTTTACAGTAGGCCTCCTTTATGTTCTGCTGAGGTTAGACTCACTGTCTAGTCTGCTTATTGAAGTTTATCCATGCAGGTGTTTAGACTATCAACAGTGTTGTGCACATCAGCATCAGTTGCTTTGTGAGCATTTTGCTGTTGCCTCTGACTTGAGAAGAGAGAATACTGAATATGGTTTGAGGGCTAGTTGAAGAAAAGCCTTAAAGGCAAACATGTGAACACAGGAGCCTAGAGTTGACAAAAATCAATTCTGATGTTAAAAACCTTCAACTGGTTTAGGAGAGAATAGTGCACTGCATAAAACCTAAACACACTGAGTAATAAATTAGCCTTCCCTGGTTCTGGAATCAAACCAAGAACACTTACTGATTGAGGAACAACTTGAGGAAAAGTTGTTTTTTTTTGTTGTTGTTGTAAGAATCAAAGCGAAGAAACTATTTACCGCTGTGTTTTAGTCCTGCTGTTTTTACACTTAAATACTGCTCCGTTAGTTTTCTTTGGCAGGTGGTTTCATGCATTTCTCTGAGCTCACTTTTTTATGCGTCTTCACCCAGTAAACACAGCAGCAATCTGTGTTGACTTTTGGTTGACTTTTCATTGCTCTGGCAGAAAATTACATTCATTGACCACATCTTATAAAATTGATTTGGGTCAGCAGGTGGAGCAGGGTTGTCACCTAACCGAAAGATTGGTGTTTCAATCCTTGGCTCCTTGAGTCCGCATGTTTAGGTGTACTTGGACAAGATACTGTACACCTGACTGAATGTGTGAATGTGAATGGGGCAGGTAAAGTGAAGCGCTTTGAGTTGTCGATAAGACTAGCAAAGCACTATACAAGTGCAGTCTTTGTACCATTCAACCTTCCAACCACCAGCAAATTTTTACATCTATACATCTATAACTACTTTAGAAAGATTACTTCCAAACATAATTCATATACAGTTCAACAGTTTGCTACGTACACTTAGTTTATAGAGCAAACCTTTTTGGTTGAGATTGGCTAGTAGCTATCTTTAAAAAGCACATCTCATTTGCCATTTTAGCTAAGGACCTACCAAATGTGTAGTGGAGTACACAATATACAAAAATCATGTAACATATTTCAGAAATTCTGGTTCTTCTCTGTAATGTATGGTTGTGTGTTTCATTTTCAGGAAATCCGTGGCCAGTTCTTGTGTAGTTACGAAATACTGGTTTACAGTATGCAAACAAACAAAACAGTGTAAAGCTGTTGTTAGCGTTAAAGTATGATGTTGTGTTATTCCATGTAAAAAGAACATGAATTTCAGATCTGCCAGATTGTTGTACTGTTCGCATAACACAACTTTTCTTGTAATAGTCAATCTTGAAATCATTGTGGTTTGCATACAATATGACTGTTGAGAAGAGGTCACAAATTACAAGATCTTTCACCAGGAGGAATCCCCAATGAGTCCATCTGGTCTCCAAACTACATTTTGTGTAATGTAGTACATTATAGACAAGAGTTATAAATGATAGAAAAAAATAAAGATTATTTTGTTCCATGTCAAGAATATGCATTAATAGAGAAAGAAAAGCTTAAAAACATAAAAACATACATATGAACCCACACAAGAGGAGTAATTAATCTTAAGTTTTAGTATTAAAGAGCTTGCATAAATTAAAGCTTTTGTTCAATTTTTTAATGACAAATTATGCACTTTATATGAAATTTCCTTACAAAAATATGTTTTAAGATCTAACTGAAATTGAACAGAAGCATTGCAACATGTCCATACTGAATAACCAGATGTTCTAGCATTGACAAAATATAATTACAGAGGACATTTTTGTTCTATATTAGAAATATGTTAACAAATAATGGATTTCATCACATAATATCTATGTAAGATTTTGAATAGAAGTTCTTTGCTTTTCTTATGCAACATTTTCAGTTTTTTAGTGGAGAGTAAATACATTAGCTGTAGCTCATTGCTGCACTGAGTGCAGTGGATTTGGGCTCCCCAAAAAGTCCAGATTTTTAGCCTGCTTGATATCTTAAGGTGTTTGCTATGCATTGGCGAGTCTCTTGGGTGGTGTCTTTGAAGAGTTCACAAATAACGTTTGAGCGCCGATTTGCCTCTGATATAGGGCTTTTCTTGGCAATCTCCAGAAACTGTCGGAGTGTGGGAAAATCAGGACTAAACTAGTATAGTGTGGGAGACTGATGTTGCCCTAGTTGAAATATGTAAGAAGTTTTTAATGTGGCTGTTTTGCTGTGCTAAAATGCATGTGAGAAGTGTGTGCATGAGAGCTAGCTATGAGAAGAGTTTTGAAAAAGTAAAATCCATATTGACAAATCTTTTTTACTGTATGTAAAAAACTTGTCATTTAGAATAACCAACAAACACCTGTGTGGGAGTTGTCTGTCGGTATGTTACAAGACAATGACAATATCAGCCCTTCTGCTAATGCTCAGAAAGAAATCAATCTGGCCCCTTAGATAAACTGAGAACTCCTTGCAATAATAATGTTGACAGACAGAATTTATTTTAATTAATCCAGAGGAAACAAGATTTACTTTTGAACACTTGGAGACGTCTGTGTGTGACTCCACTAGCAAGCCATGAAAATAGTGTGCCATGTGGTCTGAGCAGACTCTCTGACTACACTGAGGGTGTGTTTGCCTTTGCGATTTTCAATACATTGTCTTGTCAGTAACATTTTATAATAAAGGTACACATCATATAATTAAGTAGTACTTAATGTATGACTCCTGATGCGTGCATTAAACTAAGTCCTGTTACTCACCATTAACAAATGAACAAGTCACAATGACGTTGTCATTAGTCCACACATAATAAATCATCTCCACTGCCAGTCATTAAAGCCACTGAATCACTCTCCCGTTCCACCTCTCTGAAAGGAGAGCAGGATCAATTCTCATATAAAGATGTTTTAAAGGAAATTAAATTAGTTGTCCAATGCAACATCAACATATTGCTGCATGACCCAGAATCATCATCATTAATTCTGTTCTTCAACTCTCCTCTAACCAATATTCATCATCCATAGACACAAGATCAGAATTGGTCAGACAGGACTTCCGTTTCAATGTCAGCATTTTTCTCAATTTGAACATTTTTCTTTGGAGAATCTTTGTTTTATGTTGCCATCTTGAGTAGCATAGTTCAAAAACATCTAACTACTTAACTATAAATGGCAAAATCTCTGTCTGTTAATTTTCTCAGCAACTGCTCATCCAACCGACTTGAGACTTCCCGGGTGTATTGTTACAGACCTATGGAAGTACAGTATCGACCATGAAGTTTTTTAGGATGATGCTCTCACAAAAGCTGCAAGCTGGATAGAGAGGGATGACCCGATTTGATAATATTTGGTAGCTTGTTCCACCATCGGGGAACCACAAACAAGAACTGTCTGGTCTGTGATTGCCTTATGTGGCGTTACTTGGGGGAACACAGTGGCCTGGAAGGAGCATAAACTTGTATGATTGAGTTCAAGTGGATGAGTGCAGAACCAGAAGTCACTCTGTAGGCAAGAATTAGTGACTTGTTCAGGTTGTCCCCTTTAAAAATAATCCACTAGCTTTTCCTCCCTAGTGGTAATCAATCCATATTTTAGGAAGCTGTCATATTTCCAGTTGAAGTCCAGTTGCCCTCTTTGGGGTCTTCTTTTTTAGTTTTTTTCAGCAGCTATAGTAAAAAAACCTGTTCACTCAGCCCAATGCTAGTCATACTAGATATCATCCCAACGCAGCTACCCAATTTACTTACAGAGGCTGCATAAACATGTCAGAGAACGAACCCCTTTGTATTATGCCGATATATTTACATATATACAGGAAATATGGTATACTTATTACATTTATTTACATATATTTACATATTTATATTTTCTCTCTGTAGCATTACTGTGAATAGTTAATTGAGTAGCAAATAAACTGATCTTCAAAAGGCATAACATTAAAGGTCAACATTTGTTTCAATATATTAAGGAAGATTAGTGTTTTGTTTTTGTTTTGTAAAGTTTAGAGTGGAAAAGGAGTGCAACTCAAAAAGTTTGAACCTCAATTAGCTTGTTAGGGCTATTGCTTATTTACAATTATCTTTAGTAAAGGTCAGGTGATGGAACTTTCAAAACTTTATAAATACTGTCACCCCTAGACCTTATCCCAAAAATCAGCAGCATCTTCCAAGCAGTTGCCTTGCAGTCTGAAAATAAAGTAATTAACGCAAAGATAGCAAAGAGTTTTCAGGAAGCCGTTTCCACAGTTTGTAATGTGAGTAAGAAATGGTAGTCAGCACAAATAGTGGAGGTCAACTTGGGGACCGGAAAACCAAAAAACTTTCCAAGAGTGCTACTCTTAGGAATACCAGAAAGGGAAATCAAACCCCCGGTTTGACTGCAAAAGACCTTGAGGAAGAGACTCAGGAACAGACTCAGGGCTGGTGATGCACTTTTCTGCTGTTCAGTGACACAAGACAAATATTACCTTCATGGAAGATACATCTTAAGGAAAGCTTCCTGTTTCCTCACCACAAATTTCAGCATCAGAAGTTTGCAAAGGAACATCTAAGCAAGGCTGATGCATACAAGTCCTATTGACTGATGATGTTTTAATATAACTTTGTGGTCACAGTGCGCAGAGGTGAAAGTTCTAGGAAAAATAGCAGATTTTTTATGAAAAAAGCACCTCTCAAACTGTTAAGGATGAGGGTGGATGAATCGTGCTTTGAGCATGTATGGCAGCCAATGGCACAGGGAAAATTTAACTGTTAATAGGAAGAATGGTTTCAATTACATATCACCAAATTCTGGAGGTAAACATAACAATGTCTGTAAAAAGATGAAGATGAAAAGTGGATGGCTTCTGCAACAGGATAATAATCCTAAAAACACCTGAAAATGCACAATGAGCTACCTCAGAAGGGGCAAACTAGAGGTTTTGCCATAGCCTTCACAGTCCCCTGACCTAAACATCATTGAAAATCTGTGGATAGACCTCAAAAGAGCATTGCATGCAAAGTGGCCTTAGAATGTTGCAGAACTAGAAGCCCTTTGCCTTTAGGAATGGGTAAATATCCCCCAAGCAGGAACTGAAAGACTCTTAGCATTCAAAAACAAGCTTGTACAAGCTGTGGCACTTGCAAAATGGGATGTTGCTAAGTAATGACCATGCAAGATGCCCAAAATTTTGTGTCCTTTTCCTTTTTTTTGTTATTTTGAAAATGTAAAAGATTGAAATAAAATAATGATCTTTCTTAGAATATTTAAAAATGTCCCATCTTTAACTTCAGGCCTTTTTGGAAACTTTTTATTTGCTGAGCTATTCATAGTAAAGAAGTTTTAATCAGGGGGTGCCCAAACTTTTTTCATGCCACAGAAGCTGTGAGCTTTAAGCTTCATTGTGCAGAATTATTTAAAGTATGTGCAGAGTTTTATACTAGATGCTTTCTATCACTGTAATCTCTTTCTCTGTGCTCACCTTAAATCCTTAAAGAGTTTATGACATGAATGTACCTGCAAGATTTTGTGATGACACAACTAGACACAGTTGTGCTCCAATATCACTGAATGTGAAATGATTCAAAACTGTACAATCTTACAGAATCATTATTTTTAAGTTGAGATGTAGAGTATTTGATCTTATGTACAATTAAAAACAAACGTGTTTGATAGACTACACTGAAAATACAGGACCCAAAATACAACCCTCAAGGCAACATAAGTGATATTACTTTTGTGTTTGTCAATTAAGGCTATAGCATGAACAAAAGAACCTGTGAACACCACAGCTTCCTCAGTTTTGCCCTGGGTTGTGAGGTGGCTCTAAAAATGTCCCATGTCTATATTTGAGCCATCACCATTGTGTTCATCTTGTTGCTACTGGGCAGGTTTTAGTATACTGTGAGCATCTGCTGTTTTGCTGTGTGAGGATTGTGGTTTTTTAAGAGACCAAGAGTTGACCATGCCCTCCTGATAGTGAGCCAGTTCCAGCTTGGATTTATTCAATTTGGACCTTTTTTAGAGCATCAGAAAGCTTCTCAATGTACTTTCAATTTTGGTTTGCGTGGCTTATGCTTTTAACTGGTATTTAATGATTCAAAAATAATCTATTGGAATTTGTTGTTTATTGCAAGTTTTTTTTACAGATGTATTTAACTTTTTTGTTTTCTTCTATTATTTTTTCACTGAAAATAACAGAATACATTGATAGATGGGAAGTCTGTAGGTCTGTTCCATACATTTGAGCATAATATATATCTTTTTTCATTTTCCTTTTCTCAAATTTTATCGAAAATTATTGCTTATTAGTATTTGTTGGGCATTTTCAGAATTTGCTAAACTTTTATTTAATGTAAAATTAATTAATTATTTTACATTGTGATTCTTTACTTCATGCAAATAAAACTTACTATTATGCCAGATTGTTAATTTTCACATTTTTCAGCATATAGGGAGTCAAGGTTGGATTTAGCACCCTCTATGGGCTATGTACTAGGCCACAGCTGTTGAGCAGAATGCCACCCACCGCTGGTATGTAATTCACACTGATTATGTGTTTGTCAGACCCTGATGAAGACCTAGAGTTGATACGCATTGACCTGTTGATTTGCCTATGTGCTCAAGGAATAAATCAATAATATGAGTTCACCTGAAGATGGAGAGGCTTCTTTTTTCCACAGTAGAATTTTTTATGTCCCAAAAAATTTGTGGGCTAAATAGGCAGAGTAGCAGACTTTGGCTGACTAGTAACATTTACATTTGTTTGATTACATCAGTTTTCAGAAAACTTTGATGCTAAGACTGGACGCTGAGACTGGAAACTACAGTAATTCCAATATGAGATGTACATAGTATATTAGCAACAGAGTCTGTGAGCTTTAGTTGTTGAATGCTTACAAAATAATCCTTTTTCTTTTTGATTACAATGACAAAATAATGACAAAAATAATCAGTGAAATACAAAACAGAAGTCATAGAGAGAAGAGTCCTTGATTCAACATTGTGGATAGACGGTGAGTGTGGAGTGTCAAACCTAGTCAAACCTAATAAACATGTGTTCTCAGCCTTGTGTACGGGAGCTCCAGGTCATCCCACCCAGACTCAGAGCTGCTCCACCGACAAGCCTATGGCACCCCTCACCCCCTCCAGGGCTATTCAGCAAACCACCACGCAGGCGGCTCCAGACAGGGTGGAGCCTGGGGTGCTGCTGGACGCACACTTGGTAAGGATTCATTGGATGGTACAGCTGTAGAAATGTTCCTTTATTTGTTAAGTGCAGTCTGTATTTGGACATTGATATTTGCAGACTCTCACCTTTAATTTTCTTTAATTCAGATGTATTTATATCCACAGTCTGGCTGTGAGATTTGTATTTATTAGTTTTGTTTTTGAGCAAATCTCTCACACAGCACCATTGATTACTTAATTACCAAGAACAGAGAGTGACGGGTTGCCTGTGTTAGCCTTTTGGGGGATGGTGAGCTGTCATGAAAAGTGCCAGTCCCAATGACTCTTCAAAAAGATATTTGGTTATAGATAACTGGTGGAGCTAATTTTTCTACAGATATCCAGCTACCAACTTCAGTAACTCTTTATAATACAGCCTGTGATTTACAGACTGTGATTGTAAGTACCTGTTGTACCTGTTGTCAGTTACAAATAAAATACTGACTGGTTCCCCACTGAAAGAAAACAAGTTTAAGGGGAACAAGATAGTAACAATTGTGCATGTGAGAAGAAGAGAGAAATAAATGATCTTTTAAGTATTTTACTAAGTACTGCCTACAGGGTCCAGTACTGGGAACCACATGAGAAAAGTGTAGGGAAAAATTGAGAAATAACCAGGGTATTCTGCAGAACCTAAAGTAATTATGGTAGAACATATTTCAGTCATGATATGCTAACGAGACTGTGGGAATACAGTAAAGTTATGAAAGGGGCTCTGGGAAAATCTCTCAAAACTCAGAAGGAGGGTTTTTTTAAGAACAACAGTATAGAGGTTATGCTCCTAAAATGCCGACAGGTGTATTCAACAGTGCTGGATATAGCAATGTAGTTCTGGGACAGGGAGCTTTAGAAAAGGGGAAAAAATTGTAGAATAAGAAGAGACTTAATGAGTGCAACTACTATATGTATTTTGTGTTTTTTGTTGTTCGCTGTAGCTTTATTGTGACTGAACATAAAAGCTGATCAGGGTTCTCCTGCGTAAGCAGCATTGGAAGAGGTACTAAGATTTACTTCTTTAACCAATTAAAGTACAAATACAACAATGTAAAAATACTCCAGAACAAACAACTACATGACTAACTTGTGACCTATATATCACAATATATGACAGTATTAGATTTTTAATACTGACTCAACCATGTGTAACAGTGTACTAATATACATTAAGTGATGCCTTGGTTACAGGTTGAAACTCATTAACTTAACTTTTAATGAATTCCGGTTCCTTTCACATAATTCGTTTTACTTCTCTCTACTGCCAAATAGAAAACAGAGATTGCAGAGCATTTAGTACAAGGGCCGAGACTGAGTGCAAATTTCACTGCACTTATGCTTTATCCCAATTAAGAAAATTATGTTTCTACTGTATTGGTCCGTTCACTGTGATTGTGCAGTGATTCAAGATTTTAGACTCCATAATTTGTATGAAATCACATTTAAAGGAATACACCACATTGTTAAATTAGCGTTTGTCAAGAAAAACAGGAAACTGACAGTGTTAGGTTCTATCAGACTGTTGTGAAGCATGTAAATGTAAAAAATGTTTTTCTTTGAAATGTACTAAAAATCAGACACTGAAATCTTTGATGTACAAAAGTATTAAAACCTTTTGCTGTGACACTCCAAAATGTGGTCAGGCGCATGCTCTTTGCTTTAACTATCATTCAGAATTGTCTGGAATGATTTGAGTCCACCTTTGGCAAACTGAGTAGATTTAACATAGTTTAGAAAGGCAAAGACCTGTGTATATAAGGACCCACAATTCGCATTGCGTGTCATGACAAAATCCAAGCCATGACATTGAAGGGACTCTCTGTAGATTTCCATCATAAAAGTTTGATGAAGCATATATAGAAACTATTTCTAAAGTTTGAATGTTCCCAGCAGCACAGTGGCCTCAATAATTGTGAAATGGAGAAAGTTTTGAACCACCAGGACTCTTGCTAGAGTCGGCTGTCTGGTCAAACTGAGCAACTGGGCAAGAAGGGCTTTGGTCAGGGAGGTGACCCACAACCTATATTCAGAAGTCCACTGCAGAGATGGAAGAACCCTCATCTCAGCAGTGCTCCATCAAACAGGTCTTTATGGTGGAGTAGCGATTTTGAGCAAAAGGCATATGACATCCTACTTGGAGTTTGTCGATTGGCACTTAGAGGGGTGTGAGAGCATGAGGAAAAAGATTAACTTGTCCAAACACTGTGTCAGGTGAACACCAGGCAATGCTCATCACCTAGTCTATGGCAGCATCATGCTATGCTCAATGGCCTTATACAATACAATAGAGTGTAAAGGGGTCTGAATACTTTCTGATATAAGTGTGTGTAGTAATAAACAAACTGCCTAAAATGTTGTTAAATTTAACCTTAGTTATTTAATGTTTGTTTCAACAATTATGTCTGTGTTGTACAACCTGATGTAATGACTTTTTAGCTGTTGAAAGTCAGAAATCTTGAGCACATTAATATCAGTAACTCAGCACTAAACTGTGCACCAGCAAACATTAACTAATATGAAACTGTGACAAAGATGTGAAACTGTTGCACCTGCATTTTTTCCATCTTATACCACTTGCTTTTTAGTTTCCAGTATTTGAATAATATGTATTGATAAATTTATACAAAAATAATGTTTAACTCATTTTTTACCTATTTGCTATGATCTCTTACTGATTTTATCTTGCTGAGACAATCCACATGTCAAATAGTATCGAATTTCTAGCAGATGTCCAATGGCTTTTCATATTGATAACTTTTACATTTATAAGTCAACCATATATAAAATAAAATTCCCATTATGATAATATCAATAAAGAGCCTGCAAGATCATAAATATGAAACTGACAGGCAAAGACAATTAAGGTTTTGCTGGTGCAACTAAAGCAACCAGTCCTACAACTTGTGCATATGTCGGTTGTTTCCAAGTGCACCTCCTGCTTTTTTTTTTTTTTTTAATATAAACCAAACAGCTTGATTCAGTGGAATATAAATGAAAGGTAGGGTGACTAATCCCTAACCTCTCAACCAATTAGATTACTTATCTTATATATTTTAAATAGCTGTGCCAATCACAGTGCTGCATGATGAAAATGGTTCACAGGATGAAAATCATTGGTGAAAAATTAAAAGCCATAAAACGATGTTGGCTATTCTGTGTAATGCTGTTCAATTTTATATGGCAATACAAGGATCTAGTATCATAATATTGCAATCACTACTTAGTTTCTGACTCTGCTGTATGCCACAGTTAAGGCAGTACAACAAAAATAGAGATAAAAGTTTGAAGGAGATGTTTTATTTATATAATAAAACATCTATTTATATATTTATATAATTGTTTATATGATGATGATATGATCTATGATATGATTTGTATGAATTAAGTGAGGGTTGTGTTTTGTTGCTAGGCCTGTCGGGACTTTTTGATGCAAGCCTCCACCATTCCAGCCCCTCAGGTCCTGACTCCTCTGTCATGAATCTGATTTCAGCTCTGGAGTCCCGGGGTCCACAGCCCCCACCTTCTGCTTCCTCCCTCCTCTCCCAGTTTCGCACTCCCTCTTGGCAGACTGGTGAGTGCCAGCCTGTTCTGCACTTGGAAAAAAAATCATTTGTTGCTAATTATTGTTACCACTGAAATACTATTATTTCTCCAAAATATATACAGTACCAATTTTATTTGCAAAATTATTTGTATTAATTTTATTTAAAATAATATCCAAAGGTAAAAAGTTTGTAGTCTCATACTGAAAATGTGTAAATTTGTTCAATTTTGGTAGTGACTTGCACTGACCAACATTGTCCATGTAATTTTGTGTCCTTCAGCAATGCATACACAAGCCCCACCAGAGCTCTTTATTTCAGGAGCACTTCCGGGTTCCAGCTCCTTCCCCTCCACAGCCCTTTCTGCATACCAGCATCCAGGCTCCTTCTCTGGGCGATCTTTTACTCCCTCATTATCCCTGCAGGACACGCCTACATTTAGCCCATCTTCCAATGGTTTGCTATCCCCCCATGATCCCTTGCTGCACATCAAAACACCTTCCCAATCCAGTTTGGGTTTTGATCGTTTACTGTCTTCTCAGAGTGCCACTTACCGGGGCTCCCAGGAGTCCCCAGCCCCCCCTCAAAAGCAAGCCTCTTCCACTTCTGTCAGTTGCCATCTGCCCCATCCCCAGTTCAATCTGTTATCCTCCCAGCTCCACAACCAGTCGTCCCAGCTCTACAATGCGTCCATGTTCTCCTCCACACCAGCCCTGCCACCTGCAGCCCGCCCACAGGCCCCACCTCTTCCGGAAAGGGCAGTTTCCCGGCAGGACAGTGTGATTAAGCATTACCAACGTTCGTCCGCTGCCCAGTCCACTGCAGTCCCCCTACAGCAGTATGTTGGCTGTGTTGGATCATTGGGCTACCAGCAAATAGCTAGCCACCACCAGCATGCTGGTATGTCCTGTAGTCCCATGGAGGAGCAGAGCCCAACTGCTGACCCCAAGCCCTCGCCTCGATTGGAATCCCAGACATTTCAACCTATCATCAAAACTCCTTACACAACCTCGTCCTCAAGCTCCTCAGTCTCCTCCTCATCTGGCACTAAAGGAGCCAAGAGTTCCAGCTCGAGTGGTGGCTACTCCTCTTCGGGTACAGTGTCATCCTCCTCCCATGCCCCACACACTCCACCATCAGCCTCCTCCACTTCTTCTTCATCGTCTTCTAGCTCCAAGACAAGCACTGGCTCCTTGTCTGCTTCCTCTCTGCAGCCTCCACCTCAGTCAGTGCCAGCACCACCTCCTCTACCAGTGGTGTCATCCACCCTTGTTCAACAGCCAGCACCCAAACAATGCCTCTCCACATATGGCTCTCCATCTGGGGCCAACCCTGGCACAGGCCTACCAGAACAGACCCCTCACCAGCAACATGCCCAGTCCTACTCTCCAAGCCAGCCGCCATCTGCACATATGGCCCAGTCTTATGGAAGTTTCAACTCACCTCATGCCCAGGACCTGAGCTCTGGAGCAGGGGGCAATGGAGGGAAGGCCTTCACTATTATAGGCACAGGAGGACGCTCATTCTCTGCAGAGATAGTCTTTGGGGACTCGAGCTTTGGCTCAGCCTCTCTCAGAAGAGCAGGCAGTCCTGCCTTAGGGTATGGAAGTGCTAGAGGATCAACAGGAAGTGGAACTGTATCAGGAGCTGCTGCCCTCGGTAGTGGGGTTGGATCTGCAGGACCAGGGAGTGGCGCTGCTAGTGTTGGTAATGGTGGCAGCAGTTCTTACCACCTGCCTGAGTCTAGTCCCTCGCCCTCCATCAGTTCTACTATCATTCACCCTAGACTACATTCTCCTGCTGCCGCTTGCCCTGCACAGTCCCCTGGAGGCTCAGGGGCCACCAAATATTTGTCCTCCATCCTCTCTCCTGTTTTTATGTCCTCACCACAAGGTTTCCCTGATACACGACAAGTGCAAAGCCAGTCCTACCACTCATCCCCACCCAAATCAAAAACAGAGACGAACATGCTGGGAGTTGAGCAGTCTCAAGATGAGGAAGAGGATGATGATGATTTCCTCATCCATCACTTGCTTCATGCCCAGAGCTCAGCCCCCCATCCTTCCAGGCATCACTCACATCCTCAGCAACCACCCCAGCCGCTCCCACAGGTTAGGGATGGGGAAAGCAAGGGGCTGTCCTATGAAATGAACAAGATCTCAGAAGACCGCTACCACCTGCAGAGTGTCATTCGTACCAGTAACACTGCCAGTAGTTCAGGTCCTGGAACGGCAATTGTTGCAGCAGCTAGTAGCTTAAACAGTCGGTTGGAAATATCACAGAAGAAACAGCAGCAGAACAAGTCAGAATTATCCATATCAAAGTCCACTGCTGGAGGGGTAAGAGGGGTCACAGACTCTCTTTCCAACCCCCATACTACCCACTCCCATCAACAACAGCATGACTCCATGGGTTCTGTGGTCCATTATGGAAGAGAAGACTCCTATGCACAGCACCCACACTCCCAACATTCCCATCACACTTCACATATGTCTTCACACTCTCAGCAACAATCTCAGCACTCCCAAATTCCCCAGCACACTCAACACACACAGCACTCTCAACATTCTCAGCATGGCCATCCCCATTCCCACTCACACAGCCATCTTCACATGGACTTGAAGAAGACCTCAAATGCAAATGACAGTGCGTACCTATGTAACCCACCAGATGTACAGCAGACTCGCCAAAGCCAGGTCCCCCTCTCTCTCTTGGATTCACCGCCAGACCCTCCCCATCAAACTCATATGCTGCAATCTGTCCTTTCTCATACCACCTGCACCAAGATGGACACCCAGCCAGTCCCTCAACAGCAACAGCAGCAACAGCAACATCCTTTGAGCCAGCCAGCCATGATGGCGTCAGCTGGAGGAGCAGGCCCTCCTGGGGTGGAATCCCATCCACAGAACCAGTCTTCACAGTTGCAACTCCAGCTCCACACACAGGGTATAGATTCCCACTACAGCATTGGAACCCAGCCTAGAGATCAAACCCGAGCCAATCCGAACTCTTTGTCCTCACTAGACATGCTAGACCACTCTCTTTCCCAGACCAACAGCAGAGACAGTGGAGGGGCTCTGAAAAGAACTGGGGTTGGGGTGACTGTTGCAGGAGGGGAGGGAGATGGTGGGGATAGACATACACAGCAGCAAAGACCTACACCCCACAACCTTCCCCAACAAACAGCCACAGATCTTCATGACTTCCTCCCGGAATCAGATTTGGGCTTGTCCACCCCCTCACACCTGCACCACCTCAACCAGCCTCAGAGCCATGCCCACCCTCATGGCCATCACCAACAGCAAGCACATGCTCACCATCAATTATCACACTCTCAGTTAGCTCATCCACACTCCCACCAGATGGCAGCAAATATGGGGACTCCCCAACAACAGCAACAGCCCCAACAAAGAGAACCTGAGACCCAACTGTCACACTCCCAGTTAGACCAGGTCAAACAGCACCAGTTTGACACTGTTAGCCCAGTGGTTAAAGTAGGACAGAATCAAGCTCAGCAGCAGCAGTTTGCACCTCTGGCATCCATCTGCTTTCCAGACTCCCTCTTACAAGATGAGGACCGCTCTTTCTTTCCTGAGATGGAGGACATGTTTTGTTCAGCTGATTACAAGTCAAGTTGTGCTGAGGATTCTGTGACAGGACAGGCTGCTCAAGAAAGCCTTACACAGGGCCATGGGCAGGGACAAGAGGGTATGGAGGCCTTAAAAACAGGAGTTGCTGGAGAGAGCTATGATATGGTTGGTCATCATAATGATCCAGGCTACGGACAGTACTGCCACAGTAACATTCCAGGAACAGGAAATGGCAATCTGCATCTAGATTTAGACTCTATGAAGACCCATGAGCTTCCCTCTACTGTCAATACTGACCAGCTTGGCCTCATCCATTCCCGAACTCCCACTATCGGATTGAGTTCAGCAGTTCAAGGAGAAGACCACGTCAACAAGATGATGGGAGCTGTTAGAGTGAATGGAAATTCAAGTGCTACTGGTCTGAATTCACCTATCTTCTGTTCCTCTCGGCCCAAGAAGCTGCTGAAGACCAGCTCATTTCACTTGCTCAAACAGCGGCATGAGCCACAATCTCAAACAAAGAAAAACTACGCTCAGGAGTATGAGTTTGAAGACGATGAAGATAAAGCTAATGTTCCAGCTGATATTCGCCTTAACACTCGACGCCTTCCTGACCTGCTCCCTGATTTAGTATCTAGTTGTAGGAAGGCTGCTGGGGCATCAGGAGTTAGCGGGCTCAGTCCACTGATGGGTGACATGGACTTCTGCCACCCCACCAGCCACTCCGTCCATGGACACCATCCACAATTCCTTCCCCATGATGGCCCCAAGAAAAGAGGCCGGAAACCAACTAAACCAAAACGTGAAGGACCCCCTCGCCCACGAGGTAGACCACGCATACGTCCTCTTCCAGAGCCTCCTTACTGCAGGGGGCTAATGGGATCGGTGGCTGGTGAAAGTAGGAGGGGTCGTGGACGTGGCCGAGGGCGAGGCAGAAGGGAGGAAGGGGTTGTTGAAATGCATCGAGATATAAACAAATCACAAAGCCTCCCATATCATCAACAGCATCGGCAGCAAGAGCTCAGCCAACAACAGCATCACCAACAAAATCCACACCAACTTCACAGACATCAGGCAGACCACCAACGAGCACCACAACAACAGCAACAACAGCATCACCTGCATCATCAGCAGCAACCTGTTTCCTGTCCTCATCGGCAACCACATCATCAACAGCATCATCATCAACAACAAGAGCAACCACCCCAGCATGCACAGCAAGATCCAATCAGACCTATCAAGGTAATAAGGGACAAAGAAGATAATCTGAGTCATAGAGTCAGTCCTATAATGTGAAATTGCTGGAAAATAAATTAACTCTGTAACACACAGAAATGTAAAAAGAAATTACCAAATTAATTATTCACGTTTTCCCATGTAATTTACCTGGTTAGTTCTCAAAAGGTTGTTAGTTAATTTTCAGTTTTTAAATATGAAGTCATAAATATGTTTTGTTACTTAAATTGTAAAGGCTGGAACTACTGTCAACAAATAGACCGTAGCTGATTATCTCAAGTGAGACTAATTTAATGTATGTTTTGGGGTAACTTAATGCTACGCTGATGCAAGCAGATTTAAGTGAAGCAACAGCAGATTAAAAATTACGAGTGATTATTGCTTAAAAACTGATTACCTCTAACTGAAGATCCACACTATTGTTAATAAGCCACAGATTGTGATATCTCTATGCTATAACAGTTGTCAGCAGGTTTAATTGATTATTACAATGGAAATTACTCTTAAGATCAGAGATAGCCTAGTGGTACATTGGCTCACTTTATGTTTAACAGATACTCAGTTTTCAGTTTTGTGCAACAGTTTCAGTGTTTGATGACACCAAATCTCTCTCCTGATCCATCATGTGATGAAGGAAGCAAGTGGCATTTGCATCTTGTGGGCATTTTAATTTCCTAGAACTCTAATCTGCAAAATATAGCAACTCTGGGACCATTTTCCAATGCAACACACACAACCACAAGTACAAACACACACACACACACACACACACACACACACACAAGCACATGCACACACAGTTTGGGCTTACAGGTTTAATTCAAGGTGAATTAACGCCATTTTAATACATTATCCCTGATTTTCAGAGGATCAAAAGTAATTGGACAAACTATCAAAATTCTAAAAATAAGGATTTCTTTTAAATACTTGGTTGAAAATCTTTTGCATAAAATGACTGGCTGAAGTCTGGAGCCCATGGCCATTACTAGATACTGAGTTTCCTCCCCTGAGATGCTTTGCCAGGCCTTTACCGCAGCCGCCTCCATTTCCTGCTTGTTTGTGGGTCTTTCTCCTCTCAGTTTTTTCTTCAGACAGTGAAAAGCATGCTCATTTGGGTTAAGACCAGGTGACTGATTTGCCCATTGTAGAGCCCTTGGGTTGCTTCTGCAGTATGTCTTTGGTCATTATCCATCTTTATTGTGAAGCTCTGTCCTATCAGTTTTGCAACTTTTGGCTGAATCTGTGCAAATAGTAAGGCTCTATGCACTTCAAAACTCATCCTGCTGCCCAGCGAGCCAGTTCCATTGACAGCTGTTTCAGTGGTTTGCCAGTGGTTTGAAACTTGTGATAAACCCCCTGTATTTACATACGTTAAGGCATCTCTTGTTTGTAAATTTGACAATGATTTGCCTACCTCCTCCAAAGTGTTCTTGACCTGGCTAGGGTCAAGGAAAGGAAACAATTCTGTGATCATCTACTTAAGTTGTCCTCTATGGTCTTCCAGGCCTTTTGATACTGCTGAGCTTGCCAATGCATTCCTTATTTTCGAGAATATACTAAATTGTTGATCTGGCCACTCCTAACGTCTCTGCCATCTGTCTGACAGGTTTATATTGTTTTTGCATCCCATCGATGGCCTCTTTAATTTGTCATTTAATAAGGAGGGAACAGGTCACACCTGGCCATTAAACTGATTGTCAGTCAATTGACCAACTACTTCTGAGCCTCTGAAAATGTGTGTGTGTGTGTATGTATGTATGTGTGTATGTATGTGTGTGTGTGTGTGTGTGTGTGTGTGTGTGTGTGTGTGTGTGTGTGTGTGTGTGTGAATATATATACACCAGTAACTTGTGCTAGATATCCTAGGTCAAGCTATAGGAATTTTGGTTCTATGCTGAAAGTCCCACTAAATGTCTTTTATGTTTCTTAGATCAAACTGACTGTTCCCACCATGCCTACATCTGAATCCTTGTTGAGGACAGACTCATTGTCCAGCATCGAGCCAGTTTTTTCTGATGGATCAGTGGGGTCAGCACCATCTCTGGGCCTGAGTCCTGGACCCAGCACCACCATGGATTTAAGCAGAAGTGAGCTAAAGCAGACACAAGACACAATGATGAAGCATCAGCAGAAAGCTGGAGAGGTAAACAACATGCATGAGAAGGTGCTGAAGTAGAAAACACCTATACTCTATATTTTATCTGAGACGATTCAATGTGTAACTCACTGAGTAAACCTGGTGCTGTTTGAGCTGGTCCAACTTGGGAATGTAAATGTTTTGACAGTTATTTCAATGACAAAATTTTCAAAGGTTTGGAAGGATGCACCTTATAGCTCTTTCTTTGAACTGAATACAGATTTTACCATGCAACTTTGAATGGACAGACACTGTGTGACATGTGACCGAAGCTAAGAGCTTTGTTATCTCCCCTACCAAATTATACACAACAGTGTGAGGAGGGGTGGCTTTTTCACAGGGAAAAGGCAAAATGACAAATATTCGAAAATGAGCCTTGGAGGCAAGACTTTTCTGGGAAGGTAGAACCTGCAATCTGACATTAACCTAAGGAAGGCATAATTCCTTTTGTGTAAAGTTATCTATAGTATCAAAAAGGAATAGGCAATTCTTAATTTATCCATAATTATCAGCTTAGATTCAGCTTCCTTCTTTTTTATTGGTTTTAATTAATTTCCCCCAGAATATCTTCTTCATCATCATCATCACCATCCTAAAGCGGGGACCAGTTTGACAGGACATAAAAATGTATTTTCTAAAATTCATTTTGAACAATATTTTATAAAGGTACTATTATGTTTGAAATGATATTCTGTTACATTTTGTCATTTTTTCTCTGATCGTCTGATCTGTCTCTGTGTGTTGAAGAAAGAGCTATAGTTATGAAGGGCTGCAGAGGCCTTATGCATGACAGCTTCAACTTTGTATTTCATGTTAAAGTAAAAAAGCTAGATGCCTAAGTAACAATAAGACATACTGTAGTCAATAAGACATCTGTAGTCAATATTTTGACTTTGAAGGGACATTTTACATTTCGTATTCAATCCAAACTGACATACTGATTAATTAATAAGTATTTGAACAGATATCCTCTCATTGTGAAGGCTCTGGATTCCAGCACATTTGGTTTGACATTCACCAGAGACTGAGGTTATAGGGCTGATGGTGCTGCTGGATAGTGTTCAAATCTGTAGGACCCAGCCCATTACGAAACCTAGTCCTGCAGTTTTACAACAATGTAGCTGGGCAACCACTCTTAATGTAGTGCAGCCAAAGCAAAAAGGGGGGGGGGGTTAAGGCCAAAGACTGAAATGTTCTTGACTGTTCTTAGCTGAGTATGTGTTTTGAACCAGACTGAAGGCAAATTGCATCAGATTCTCACCAAGTGTCTGCTGATGCCTGTTAGCTATGGACTTCAGTAATTAGACTAAATATTGAATGTAATGATTTTGATTAGGTTTATGTTAACTTGTTGCTCCTTTTTTCTTATTAAAATTTGCAGGATCATATACAGAAAGGGCTAGTCTCTATACTTTTCTGACTGATACATCTAGGTACACACAATGTATTATATTACATAACATTACACAATGTAATGTAAAGTAAGAAGGGTCAACCCGGCCCACCTTTTCCATTGCAAAATGAAGGAGGACATAAAAATGTTGTGACAACAACATAGACAACAAAATGGAATTAACACAAAGACAATATTTTATGCTCCTTGTACATCATTTAGATGATATACGGTATGCAGTATTACAGAAAGTCAACTTTATACCCAGCAGTCTCTGTAAAGAGTTTGATCTGACCTTTTCTAAATAGATCTTTGAAAGCAGCTCTCTCTGATGTTAACACAGATGGCATGGAAGAAAGACATTGATGATCCACTGAATCCTGAAGCCTGGGCTGCTATTCAGAAGCTCTCCAGTTCAGTAAGTTTATTCACACCTTCTACAAAAATAAGCAAAGCCAGAAGCATCATATATAATTCATACTTCATCTACTCAAACTCAAACACCTGGTAGAAACCGCAATATATTGTCTTTTGTCTTCACACCTCAGGTGTCTATAGGCACTCGAGTCAATATCTATATAAAAAGGTACCAATTTGCCCAGATATTTGTTTGAAGTAAACTGAAGAAGTTATTTGATGGTGCAGTGTCCAGGGGAACAAAAACAGTCATTTAATTTTCATCATGTTTTTGTGGTTTGAGATTTGGAGAGAAGGAGGTTATAGTTGACTGACAGCCAGCTCTTTCTGACTGACAAAAGAGAGGATAGAGATGGCTGTTACTAGGGTAGCTGTTGCCATGGTTACTACATTTGTCAGTGCAGGATCATTGCTACCACCTGCTGTCCGCTCAGCTTTATTACAGTCCTGGTTGAAATTATTGGCACCCCTACATTTTAAGTACACAATTTAGAATGTTGTCAGATATAAATGTAAAGGAAGCAATTTGAATAATTACAGTATTATAATACAATTTCAAAGGTTTCTGAAATAATGAGCAATTTAAAAAAAAACCTTGCATAATACTGAAATAGTGCAAACACAAAATACACCTCCAACACAATCATTGGCACCTTTTGAATTATATTTGGTTTCAGAATCTTTGGAAACAATGTCAGCTGCTTAATGTTTCTTTTAGCCATCTACTTACCAGTTTAAACTTTTGTTTGTACTGTACAGAGGAATAAAGCTAATTGACAAAGCATGTCAGTGCAGTCAAAAAGGAGTGACAACATGATTATTTACTCACCAATGATGCATTTCTACAATTCTGCAGGCTGATGAGAAGGCTTTTGACTTCAAACCTGGTTTCATGGCCTCTTTTTTGGATTTCCTGAAGATGGGCAAAAAACAATCAGGCCTTGACCCAGGACATGATGAAGGTGAGCAGGAACCCCTAACCCCAGGCTCCTCTTTGAAGGGAGATCTCAGACCCTTATCCTCGCCTCCTTCTGCCCTACCACAAACTCCTCCACAGCAGCCTCCAAAAACGTTCAGCGTGGGAAGGCAGGGCGAGGGGGAGGACCTGGCACTCAGCAGCTGCCCGAGTCCCTGCAAGCCTCTGGATGATGAGCTGAAAAGGAACCTGGAGACGCTGCCCTCCTTCTCCTCTGATGAGGAGGACTCGGTGAGTAAGAACCAGGACCTGCAGGAGAGCATCTCATCTGCCATCTCTGCCCTCTATGACACCCCACACACTCTGGCTGCTGCAATGGCTTCTGCCATGGTCAAGCCCCCCCCCCCTCTGTCCCCTCCTACCCCACAGGAGCCGCTCCCTGTCCCTGCCATGCCTCCCCTCATTCCCAGCATGGAGAATGGAAAAGAGGACGCACTCACTTACACTCAGCATCAGACAAAGGATGAGGAGCAGAACCTGGACTCCCCACAGTCAAACAGAGGAAACGCAGAGGAGGGAGAGTCTGAGAGGAGAGGAAAGGAGGAAGGGGAGGAGGAGGGAGGAGAGGAGACTGAGAACAGAGAAGAAATAATGAGAGATTCACAGAATCTGCATCCAGGAGCCCTGGGGGAGCAAGAAGAGGAGAAAAATGAGAGTATGTCCGAAATGCAGATTATGGAGGTTCCCAAGGTTGAAGGTAATGTATGTGTTTGTTCATCTGTCTTCTTTTTTTACCATCTGGCTGCCACTAATCTTTCTTAGAACTGTCCCCAGCACTCTTAACTGAAGAGTCCTTGATATCATGTCTTGAGAGTTAATTCTTTAATTTGGATATAATAGTTCGACAAAATACAGAAATCCCTGAAGGTCAATTCACTAGCATTTTTCATCTCATGGCCTTTATAAGCAAATGAAGTCACTCAGGTCTCCTGGAGTTGGTTCGCTTGTCATAATGACCTAACTATAGAACTTCCTATAAAAAGTGGTTGTATATTGAGGGAGATGGTTACCACCATCTCTTTTCAAAGACAGTCTTTGGTATCAGTAGTGAATGTCCTCCTTTGATTTCCTGCGGATGTCTGCTGATTCCTGCCTCATGATTTTAACCCCTCATCACTGCTGATGTTTTGCTGTACATCTGGCACATTTCTTGCTCATCTATATGCTTCTTACTCACACTGAGAAGACCAGCTGAATACGAATGGATCTCTTCTCAGGGCAATGTAGGCAGCTCAAATTTAAGGAGGTTAAAGCTACTTTTTTTTAACTAAGTTTCAGTCTTGACACATGATGACATCAGCTGAAACAACTAGTCCATTTGATAATGAGAACCATGATAAAGCTCTGGAAAAAGCTAGTGAGTGCACCCTGGTTTAATTGGAAGACTAGTGAAGGGTTATGTTATTGCTGGTGTCCGAGATACTTTTGGGTACCTGCACAACAGGTGGGGGTCCTGACCATCAGGTGAAAGAAATCAGCTGTACTTAGGAGATTAGAGATGGCTACCCAATCCCCCAACCCCTTCAGGAGAAAAGGGCTAAAAAAAGAGTTAAATTTCCCAAATTTCAGACTGTTCTTTTGGGTCCAGACATCCTGTCTTGTGCTGAGTCATTTCATGCAACCTCAAAAACTTTCAGCAGTTAGAAAGTAACTTTCTCATTTCCTCTCCCCACCATGTTTTTCAGATTCTCCATCAGGACCTGTGCTTACTCCTGTACTTCCATCCCCATCACCATCCATCTCCCCCTCACTGTCCACCTACTCTTCACCCTCACCCCTCCCTCCCCTGTGTCTCTCTGTACCCTCCCCTCTGCCAATCCAGCAGCAGGAGGAGGGGGAGGCAAGTCCAATTTATCCTCCCTCTGAGCAGCAGCAGCAGCAGCCCTCCCACCAACCAGCTCCAACTGCAGGCACTTCCCCACCCCCCTCCACCTCCCCTCCAGCCATCCCCTCCTCACCCCTCTCCAACTTTCCACTGGGCCAGTCAATCCTCCCTCCATCCACTACTCCTCCTCTATCATCCTCTGATCAGGACCAGGAAGCAGAAGCTCTGCAGCCTTCCCCCTCTTCACCCTCCTCTTCCTCACCCTCTTCATCGTCTTCTCCGCCACCATCACCTCCAACCCCAGAAGAGATCCCAGCATCCCAACGTCTTACCTCTCTCCACCTGGCAAAGAAGCAGGCTGATGCTGCCATTGCTGGGGAGAGTGAAGAGGAGGACAGTGGGAGTGGAGGCGAGGGAATATTCCGTGAACGGGACGAGTTTGTGGTTCGTACCGAGGACATTGGGACTCTCAAGGTGAGAACCCTGCAGCCCCCAGGAAGTTTGTATGGTGAATAAATAACGTGGTATTAATGGTATAATCTACATTGTGTTTGTTTATGTCACCAGATGGCCTTGCAGACGGGCCGAGAGCCCCCACCCATCTGGAGGGTGCAGAAAGCCTTGCTCCAGAAATTCAGCCCAGAAATCAAAGATGGTCAAAGGCAGTTCTGTGCCACCAGTAATGTGAGTTTTCCAACAGATATACAATAGGTTTTACTCAGGACTCCCACAGGTTCAGTGCTGATTTATATACGATACAAACCTGTTGGTGTACAGGTCTTTTCGTGTTCAAAGCAAATTAGTAATTTCAGACTGGGTATGGTACATCCTGGGAGCATCTTGAACGATGATTGTAGAATTCAATCCTAGAAACCTTTTTATAAGTTGAGGGGGTCTCTTTGTCTTAATGAATATGTACTCTCTATTAGTGATATCCAGTGGATGATTTAAATCCCCTACCTGACTGTAAAGGGTTTAGAGGTACTTAAGAAGCTCTGGAATCTGCCAAAGAAACTCCAAACTTAATGCCTTTATTGTTTTGTTTAATTTAATTGGATCTTTGATTCTCTCTTCAAATCATGTCCACTGCTTCTCTGATGTTTGATGTAAAATGATGGTGTTTAAATTAGAAAACAGGCCCAAACTAAACAGCAAAATAGATTTTAAGATGAGACAATACATCCAAAAACATTGTCTTTTCATTCACTAGTCAATTTAGAGTTTTTGGGCTATATTGTTATTATAATATGTCTTCTTTCAGAATAAATGGAAAGAAAACGTGCAAAGTATACATTGTGGTGTTTATCTCCTTGACTTCTGAATTGCCACTAACATCTATACATATTTCTGTAATATACAGTATACTGTAGCATGGTACACAGCTAGTTAAATAACCCATGCTACTTTAACAGCATCCATTTCAGCACCACAATCTAGTTCAATGCAGTTTTGGCCAGTATTCCTATCAGTGAGACTTATTTCAGGACAAATTAATACCAAAACAACAATACTTCCATCAGACATCTTTGTTATGCCTTAGTGGCAGACACTGGAGAATCTGAGATGAGAGCAGTGACGGTAGAAAACAGGGATTAACACTGCTGTAGTTTATTTATAGAAAGATTAAAAGAAGGGCCAGGACTGACTGCTGCTACAGGTGCTTGTTGATTGACTTTTTACAAACCATATTGATCATTTTTAACCAATGAATGGATTTAATAATTTCATTAATCACTTGTCTGATTGGTGGTCAATACAATCTGAGAACAGCTGTTTTAGTAGAGACGAAAAATCTTTGCAGGGAAAATGAATGAGTGAAAGCAAAGTTGCAGTGAGTGCTCTGTCTGATGTTTGAATTTTACTATCTATAGGCCATTTAAAGCATCACAGCATAGGATGTGTTGGTTCATTATCATCTGTACTGTGAAGCACTATCCTATCAGTTTTGCAACATTTGGCTAGTCAAGCTCTATACACTTCAAAACTCGCCTTGCTCCTTCTATCAGAACTCATATCTTCATCCATCTATCCTTTGGCAGCCATACATACCTGTGCTATAACACTGCTTCCACCATGTCCACCATGGGTCATGAGCTATTTCATTTTTTCTCCATACTCTTCTCATCTTTCAGGTACAATTTAATCTTGGTTTCAAGAATTTTGTTCAAGAACTGGTCAGGCTTTTTTAGATGTTTTCTGACAAACTCTAATCTGGCCTCTGTTCTTTAGTGTTGACAGTGGTTTGCACCTTGTGGTAAACCCTCTGTTCTTACATTCATGAATGCATTTCTTGATTTTAGAATTTGACAATGATATGCCTGCCTCCTCAAGAGTTTTGCTGACCTAGCTAGATGTTGTGAAGGGTTTTATCACCAAAGAAAAAATTCTTCAATCATCCAGTTTAGTTGTCTTCTGTGGTCTGCCAGGCCTTTTGCTAGTGTATTCCTTCTTTTTAAGGATGTACCAAATTGATGATTTGGCCACTCATTTATTTGCATCAACCCTTGTTTGGAGTTCATATTGAGAGTTCCAATGAACAGCTACCAAATACAAAGTCAACACCTTGAATCCACTCAAGATCTTTTATCTGCTTAATTTGTCATGAAACAATGAGGGAACAGGCCAAACCTTGGCATGAAACCTGGACATGGTCAATTGTCCAACTAACTGCTGAATTGTTAAATATAATATTTTTATTAAATCCCTTGATTTAAAGCTGATCTTGATAGCCTTGTTTCAGATCCATTATGGTGGTGTGCAGAGCCAAGATTACAAAAATTGTGTCACTGTCCAAATTCTCATGGACCTGTCTCTATATACTGTATATTTTTCACATTGAATAATAATGTTTACAACACAGTAATTCTCATTCTTAATGTCTATTCCCTCAGTATCTGGGTTACTTTGGTGATGCCAAAATGCGCTACCAACGTTTATATGTGAAGTTCTTGGAGAATGTGAACAAAAAAGATTATGTCAGAGTATGTTCCCGGAAGCCGTGGCATAGAGCCAGTCTGACTCTTAGGTAAGGCGAGGAGTTTGATTTTCTTTTCAAATGTTTCTGATTGTCATGCAGAGGTTGGGGCATAAAGATAAACTAATATGAATTGGAAAATGATACAAGACAAGCTACAGAGATACAGCTACACTTAAAACCACAGATCTGAATTGATAAATTTGTCAGACATTATACAGTTGTCAACAACTGACTTAGGATTGTTTTCAAATAAGGAAACCAGCCGATATGCCTTAAGACCTAGAGCTTAATTTCCTCTCTTTCTTTCTTATTTCAATCACTGACTGACAGGCGGCACTCACTACCTAAACAGCTGCCCACCATTCACAATCAAACCCCACCCCGAGTGGAGAGAGATGACCGAGACAAGGAGAGACAGATTGAGAGAGAGCTGAAGGAGCAGAGAAAAAGAGAAAAAGAACAAAGAGAAAGGGAGCACAGGGAGAAAGTAGAAAAGGAGAGAGAGTGGAGAGAGAAAGAGAAAAGAGAGCAAAAAGAGAAGGAGAAACAGGAGAAGGAGGAGAGTGATAGGGGCGGGAAAGCAAAAGAGAAATTGGAGAGGGAAAGAGAGGATAAAGAGAAAATGGAGAGTGAGTATAGAGAAAAGGAGAAAGAACTGGAACTGGAGAAGGAGAGCGAGAGAGAAAGAGGGGAAAGGGAACAGAAAGAGAGGGACAAAACGGATAAAGAGCAAAAAGAGAGGGAGAGAAGACAATATGAGAGAGAGCAAAAAGAAAGGGACAGAAAGAATAAGGAGCAGAGAGAGAAGGACAAACAAGATAGGGAGTTAAAAGACCGGGAGAGACAGGAAAGAGAACAAAAAGAAAACGAGAGACAAGAGAAGGAGTGGAAACTAAGGGAAAGACAGGAGAGAGAACGAAAAGAGAGGGAAAGACAGGAGAGGGATCAGAAAGAAAACGAAGAAAAGCAAAGTGAGAGGGGGCAGCAGGAAAGAGAGCAAAAAGAGAGGGAGAAACAAGAGAGGGAGAGAAGAGATAAAGAGAGGGAAAGAGAGAGGAAGCAGAGAGAGAAGCCGAAAGAACAGAAAGACAGAGAACAGAATGAGGCTGAAAAAGACAGGGAGACAAGAGAAAAGGAGGGAAGAGGGAGGGAGAAAGAGAAAAGTGAGAGAGAGGAGCGAGAGAGGAGATATGGCACAGTGGAGTTTGCAAGATTGAAGGAGGAGAAGAGAGCAGGAGAGAAAAAGATGAAGCACCAGTGCAGAGCAAGGACTTCAAAGGACAAGGCAGATGCTCCTCCCAAAAAAAGGAAGAGGTGGCTGAAGGAGGTGCTGCCCTCCTCCTCTGAGTCTGACTCATCTCCAACCAGTGATGAAGAAGGTCAGCATTTCTGAGTGCCTGTGCGTGTTTGTGTACATCTATATGTGGCGCCCACATATTTTTTGATAAGATATGGGTAAATATCCATCAGCCAGTGTGTGCTGGGTCCATGAGCTCAGTGCAGCATCTGTGTGTTTTAGGGCCTGTGCGAGGTGGAGTTAACAGCCGAGCCATGAGGGAGATGTTCAGGAGCTATGTGGAGATGCTGGTCAGCACAGCACTTGACCCTGATATGATCCAAGCACTGGAGGACACTGATGGTGAGCAAACAGATGGAGGAACACAATTAAAGGCTCTGGTGAAAGTGTAAACGAGTTCAGAATAGTACCAATTTGTCCAGTGATAGAATGGCCTATTTACTGAAGTACTACTGTTTTTGCAAAACCTTTCAAAAGGCATGCTGTAGAGTTTCAGATTGTTGAATGCAGACTCTTTAGCAGAGGTTGGAATCGGAATGAAAGCTTTCCCTTGTCAGGCCATAGCAGTGTTAAAACTAATTTTCAATCTTTCTATTAATCCTATTTTTCAACTTTGTTATGAAAATCTTATCTGCTGAATGGCTTTAGCCACTGTGGGGAACTGGGGTGTTGGATCAGGGTTGGGGAAAGGTAGGCAAATAATCTAGATACAGGCTATCAGGAAAAAGAGAAAGATATGATACATTAAGTAATGCTATGGAGGAGTACAGAGTTATGGCCAAAAACTGTTGGATTCTTTGAATAGTGTTAATGATGGGCTAACTGTACAATTTCTCTCTAATCGGTTTGTTCTTTTGATTTGTAAAAATGCTGATCATATAGGTAAAGTGAAAAAAGTATGAAAAGTGGGGGAAAAGTGGAAGTGATGATCCCAGAGAAGTTAAATTTGGTTAGAGGTGTCATTTCTGATGTTTGTGCTGACAAGCTGCAGAGGGAGATAAAACAAAGTGGCAAAGTACTCCCAGAAAAAAAGTTTTTTGTTGGATATCTGTCTTTCCAAGTGAAAAAAAGGGTACAAAGATGGCCATGTGTGGGGATGTGCTAAGTGTGGGGAGGATGATGATACCCTTGACTGTGAAGTGTCAACTCCGAAGTGCTGCAACTGTGGAAACCATATGTCATCTTTTCAAGAATGTTGTCACTTAAAGCAAAAAAGTTCAGGAGGTCAGGGAAGAGCATAAAATCTCTCAGATGCACAAGCCTTAAGGAAAAGTGGAAGGTCAGCGAGGATCAGGTGGTTGGTTGGTTTGGGAGGAATGCTGGTGGAAGGGTCTCATCTGCTTTCATCTTCCATCACTAGTCAGGAGGTAATAGTTAATGACAATTAATCCCCTCTAGCATTTATAGCTGATGTGTTACAGTATATCATCCTCGTAAAAAGAGGTCATGATCTGATATTATTGAGTTTGTGTCTAAAGCAGTGGTCAGGCTCTTGGGCTGAAGGGATTATGCTCAGCATCAAGCCACACTGAGATGGAGGATCCCATGAAAGAGGGTGAGGCTATAAATGAGGATTGCTTCTTTGAAGACTTTGATTACCAATGTTTTTAGGATGATTTTTATCCTGCAATGAAATGGAAAGACTCAATTGCAAATGGAGTGAAACTTGAGAAAATGATTGGTGATTCTCTGTATTAACACAATGTTATATGTGGTCAGGAAGCATGGTTAAAGCCTTGTACTGATTTTATCATCCCAGCATATGTGTGTCTGCATAAAGACAGATCAGACATTCATTGATGAAAAAGACATAACATGTGACTGTGAGTCATTTTTAGAACACTTGATAATTGAAGTGTGGAGTTGCCTGGGGAAGATAATATTAATTAATTTATACAAATCCATGCAAGCCTATACTATCAGAGCTTGACAAAATAATGAGTAAGATTATTATGTGGGCACATGATTTTAATGCTAGTAACCCATTGTGTGATAGTCAGAAATTATGGTGCTGTAATTGAGGAATTGCTAGATACTGACAATGGTTTGTTATTATAAATGACTGTAGACCCGCTAGATTTGAGATCAGCACACTTGAAATATTCCTACATAGACTTTTGCCTCTGTTACCTTAGCAGGAGTTGGACGGTGGAATGATTTGGAAAGGAATTCACTGGGAAGTGATTATTTCCCTGTGGTGAGTCAGTTTCGAAGATCCCTGCGTATCAGAGCTGATGATAGAGTTAAAAGGTTTGACAGTGGAATAATTTGAGGAAGACACAGCAGCTCTAGGGGAATCCAACAGCGCTGGATCCATTGATGAGTATAATTTAAAGTGCAAAGATCTTAAGAGTAGCCTCAGTCTCTAACTTGGTAGCCCCCAAAAATGCATTATTGTTCCATGGTGAAACACGTTTTTGAATAAGGCAGTGAGAAAGAGAAAGCAGGGATTTTGAAGCTTGTAAAACTTACCCTACTTGTATGAACTTGGGCAAGTAGGATTGTTACACAGCTTAGATGAGAGTCGGTGCTTACTTGGTAATCCAGTAGAAAATAATGGATTCCCCCTTTGTGAAGGGATTGAGGTACTGTCCCATATGAGGGAGCTCAGCCCATGCTCAGACATGCATTTTTTGCAGTGGAGGCACCATCAGTATTTGGAACACCTTTAATGATGGGCGGCACATTTGTGCAGTAGTAAGCACTGTCACCTCACAGCAAAAGGTTCTGGATTCAAACCCTGGTTTGGCAGAGGCTTTTTTGTGTGGAGTTTGCATGTTTACTCTGGGT
The DNA here is from genome assembly GCA_016859345.1 of Istiophorus platypterus. Taxonomy (NCBI): domain Eukaryota; kingdom Metazoa; phylum Chordata; class Actinopteri; order Istiophoriformes; family Istiophoridae; genus Istiophorus; species Istiophorus platypterus. The sequence continues at coordinate 19,436,267 of CM029112.1, read as the reverse complement.
ACTCTGGCTTTCTCCCACAGTCCAAAAACATGCAGGTTAGGTTAATTGGTCACTAAATTGCCCATGTGAATGTGAGCATGACTGGTTGTTTGTCTCAAAGTGTCAGCCCTGTAATAGACTGGCTTTTCCAGGATATATCCCGTCTCTCTCCCAAGCTGGGATTGGCTCCCACCCCCCATAAGCCAAAAAGGATAAGCGGTATAGCTTATGGATGGATGGACCTTTTAATGTGCCAGTACTAGCATATGGAAGACCACCACTAAAACCCTTTGACCGACTTCAACCTACGCTGTTAATGTTATCTCTTGGTCTCTCAAAATATAAGGCAGTGAGAATAATCAAAAGTAAAATTTCTAGGTAAATGAGTCTTCTACCACTTTAACTCCTCAGATGAGTTGTACCTCCCACCCATGAGGAAAATTGATAGCCTGCTCAGTGAACAGAAGAAGAGATTGTTGAGAAGAGTCAACATGAGTGTTCAGCACCAGGTAAACCAGCCCTTCTTGTACTTTGTCTTACAGCTACTTGTCAAATTACAGTCTGTTAAACCTGACTGTCTGTTAATGATGATTTACAGAAACACCTTGATGTAGGAGTTAGAAAATAGAGACTGCTGTTAAATTGAAAAGGGAGTTCATTTGCATCAGTCCTTTTCCAATATCTGTGCCTTTAAACTAATCCTGAGTGGTATCTCATCTTTGACATCATTCTCCTTTTCTCCCTCCAGGAGGCTTTACACATATTCCCTAAAATGACAGCAGACCCACTGGAACCTGGAGCTGTCAAAGTTCATCTTGGTGGGGAGGGCTACAACCGCAAAACTCTCAACCAGGTCAAGAGGAGTATTCCTAAGCAACAGGTCAGAAATAGCATAGCTATAACATCACTCTTTGAACTTGACTTAATTCAAGAGGTTTCACAAAAATTCTACATTAACCTTTTTGGAGCTGCAGCCTTTTTTGTGCATAGTGTCTAATTTTCACGGGCTCAGAAGTAACCTGACAACCCAACATAGGTAATACAATTAATACTTGGATGAAAATCCTTTGCTTTTACTGATTCCCTGAAGTCTGCAACCCATGGCTATCACCAAATGCTGTGTTTCTTTCCTTAAATGGTTTGCCAGGTGTTGGATGCGGCCCGCGCCGCGATCTCCACGTGGTCCGTTGATGTGATGATACAGAGTAGACGAGCCAGAAGTTGAATCGAGTATAAGTAATTTATTTACGCTTCTGCAGAGAGCGGAGATCAGTTGGACAGCAAAAGTAGCAGCACCAGAAAGATCTGATCTGAGTCTGTGTGTGTCTTCGTTAATAGGTGTTTGCTTTGAGCCCCCCCCCCCCTTTCAGGGAGGATGTGTAGCCTTTTATGGTAATGTTCCGCTTTTCGTTGTCTAGGGGTTGTTTTACTAGTGTTCGTCTAACTATCAGGCGCCCACGTCTGTTATCAGGCATCCACATCTGTTGAGGTACTGTTGCTCTTCTGTCTCCTGTTGCGGGGGTGCAGTGACCCCTTCTTATCTTAAAGTGTGCATTCCTGTTCCATGTGATTTTTGTACTATATTTCAGATGTCTTCTTCCAGGCGCACACTATGTCTTTGTAAAGCACATTATAGCGCGTATTGAATGTATTATATCCACAAATCCCCCTTTTGATCTCGTTTACGAGATCAACACAATGGAAAAAAACAAAACATCAAATAACCAAATATCAATTACATTAAAACAAAATCCAACCGCCTCCTCAACGATCACCTCCAATCTGCCACGACCCCGAACACCCTTGGTAGGGCCAGTCTACGCCTCATTCGGGGTGTGGGCCCAAAAAGGTACCCCGCCTGCCCTTTACGTGGGTTATAGTGATGGGAGGTGAACATCGGGACTTGGCCGGCACACTTCCTTCAAGTTACAAAAAACACTTAATAAAAACCATAATACTAAACATAATGAGCACATGTAAGCTGGCAACTGCAAGATCATAGTCACATTGACTTATACCAGAAACATGGGAAGTTGGCCCTCATCCTCATCCTCAGCGTCTTTCAGCATGTCGGTGTGTTGTAACAACGGCATCAGTTGGTGAGCAGATGACTTCTCTTCTATCGCAGTTGTAATTATACGATTGGCCAACGAGCGGAGACAAGGGATGCAACAACACCCACACAGGGTGAGTATTGCAGCGAAAACTGCGAGAGATACCAGAACAGAGGATACCAAGGTTTTGTATTTACCAAACGCATCCATCCATCTATCCCACATGGAGGTGTCAACTCTGGAGTGTTCCCGACCTTGCGAACTCCAATCGTGACAGTTAGACACATCGATGTGATGGTGTTGTATGTTAAAAATAGGCCGCGCCCTGTTTTCGTCATTCTGAATTTCTGTCTGTGTTGCCGCGCCGTTCCCGTGGAGTACGAACTCCAATTATAGTCTGTTTCACCAATTTGATCCCCCCAGTTAAAACCTATCATAACATAATAGGTCCAGGCGCTGCCTCCCGTCCATGTTCCCCACCAGTCATCCACTAGCGCGGTGTATGGTATGAAGATGACTGTGGAAGCATTGAGTGGAGAACAGAAAACTAAGCCTGTGTGTTGGGATTGTATATTATTACCACATGTGGAAGGTGAAATTGCCCGTCGCTTAGCCGGTGCGTGGCTACCACCCCCTTTTTGTGTCTTTGTATCGGTTGAACGCACCCGCCATTCTGTCAGAGCGAAGATGACTGTTACAACGACGATCGAGAGGATGCTGAGGCACAACACTGGTTTCCATTTCCCAAACAACATTTTAGCAAGCAGTGTACTTTGTCTATGACAGGACTTATGCATACATTTATATTTCAGGCAGGGTTACCCCTGAAACAGCTTCAAACCCTCTTTACCATTCACTGTCACACAACTCCGCTACTGGCACAGATACAAAATTATCCTAGAATATAAGAAAAAATGGAATAAAAGGCAAATGTTCTCTAAGCAAGTGCTTCAAAAAATAAAAAATATAAAAATATAACTTTTGGACCCGTGTGTTACATGTGAGTGGTGCCTGAGCTGTAGAGGTGTAGCAATGCCCAAAGGAAGGTTATAGACACCAACACCCAACAACAGACGAGAAGATCGATGAGCTTTGTTGACATTCTCTTTTGCTGGTTCGAACACCACGACGATCCTGGTTGGTGGCTTGGCACACCACTTGTTGGAGAGGAACGCTAGTTTCACTTCCTCCCTTCAGGGGTATTGGTTAGACTACCTCACCCTTATGCCACCAGGGGATTATTCGGCCCCTTGTTGGTCGGTGGTCTTTCCAGCGTTGTCGTCACACAGAGCCCTGTGTGTTTCTTGTTACGCTTCTGGCTGGAACGTCAGCCGCTGCACATTGGCTCCAGTGGTACCAGGTGTTGCCCTTGCCGTCCAGCCGGACTGCGTGAGTGGTGCGCTCTGTCACCCGATAAGGACCTGTCCACCTTGGCTCCGTCCACTTTCTCTTGATCACCTTCAACAGTACCCACTCCGCGTCCGGAGGAGTAGTTGCATCGCTGCTTGCCTCTTCACCAACCTGCTCTGCGTATTCTGCAACGAGACTTTGCAATGCATAGAAATACTGTTTGGTGGTTAGGTCTTGAAAGTCTGTTGTCAGTCCGGTCAGTCTAGTCTGCGGTCCAGGAAATGGTCTTCCTGTGGTCAACTCATATGGTGTGAACCTTGTGGTCTGATTCACAGAACTTCTGATGGCCATCAATGCTAGGGGTAAAGCGTCTAGCCAATTCATTTTGGTCTGTGCACAGATTTTGCCCAATTTATTTTTAATCGTTTGGTTCATTCTTTCGACTTTACCCTGAGACTGTGGATGGTACACTGTGCCGAATTTATGTTGGAGCCCCAACATTCGTTCAACCGCTTGCAAGTCTTTATTTTTGAAATGTGTACCATTGTCAGATCTTACCCGCTCAGGAAAACCGTGTCTTGGAATGTATTGATTCACCAGGAACTTTACCACTGTTTTATTATCTTCCCGTTTTGTGGGAAGTACTTCTGGCCACCCCGAATACGCATCGACGCAGACCAACAGATACCGAAAACCTTTCACTGGGTTTACCATATCTGTATAGTCTATGATTATTTCCTTTCCTGTTTTTGTCAGGAGAGGGAAACGCCCCGGGTGTGGTTTAAGTGTTGGTCTGGCATTGTACATCATACATTCTTTACATGTGTTTACGTAACGTTTGCACATATCTTTTAGAAATGGGTGCCACCAATGTTCCAAATTTTTCAGCATCTGTGTCACTCCCACATGTCCCACTCCATGTGCCTCTGTTATTGCTGTTTGCCTGATACCTGGGGGTAAGATTATCCTACCGTCTGGACCTCTCCATACCCCTGTCGTATCTGTACAACCTCTCGCCACCCACAGTGTTTTCTCTTGTGGAGTTGCTTTGTCCTGTTCTGTCTTTAATCGGATTAACTCTGTGTCTTTCTCTGTGTGTGTTTCAGTGTCTGGACAAATCATGGTCATGTTGTGGACGTACCCTGCGGCTTGTTTTGCGGCGGCGTCTGCTGCGTCGTTGCCTAACTTCGTGCGGCTGAACAGTTTCTCATGACCTCTGCATTTTATGACCGCTACCTTGTGCGGGAGCATCAAAGCGTCCGCTAGCTGTTTCATTTCTGTCTCGTGTTTGATCGGTTTGTTTGATGCTGAGAGAAATCCTGTTCTTAGCCACTGAGGTAGTTCTACATGCACTGCTCCTACTGCGTAGGCTGAGTCTGTGTAAATGTTAATGTCTTGGCCCTTGCCTATTTGTAGAGCTTCGATAACCGCAAGTATTTCTGCTCTCTGAGCTGACTGTGGTCCTATGATCTTTTCTGCCTTGAGTGTGGTTGTGCCCTGATCTGTCTGTTCTACCACCGCGTAGGCTGAGATCAGTCCCTGCTGTTCGTGTCTGTAGCAGCAACCATCTGTAAACAAATTTCTAGCTTCTGCGAGTGGGTCGGCTTGGAGGTCTGGTCTGATCTTTTCTTCCTTCTGCACCCTGTCTGCGCACTGATGTGGCTCTCCTATCCCCACCTGGTCTGCCATGTTGATACCTTCGTGTGTGAATGTCAAGTTTGGCGCCTCGAGAATTTTGGATAGCCGTCTTTGTCTCAATGCTGTCAGTGTGAATGTGGTTGAGTTGACGTATGCTACTACACTATGTGTTGTCAAAACGTGTAGTGGGTGTTCCATGACTATGTGTGCTGTTTTCTGTATGATTTTCGCGATCCCCGCCACTTGTTGTGTGCATGCTGGGTGTCTCTTTTCCATGTTGTCAAACATTACGCTGATGTACATTAACACTTTCCTATCTCCCCCTTTTCTGGAACAGCACTCCATTGACACCGGTGCTTGTTCCAGAAACATCAAGGAAGAATGGAGCTGAGTAATCTGGAATGGCTAACTCTGCTGCAGCAGCTAACCCTTGTTTGAGTGCAATGAATGCTTCCTCAGCTGATTTTGTCCAGTTCAGGACTGCGTGAAGTTTGCGCATGCCGTGTTCTCTGATCATGTCTCTGAGTGGTGTTGTGAGTCCTGTGTAGTCAGCTATGTAGTTCCTACTATAGCCTGTGAGGCCTAGGAATGATAGCATGTCTTTCACGGTCTGTGGTTTTGTGTGGTGGAGGATAGTAGCTCTGTGTTCTGCTGACAAGCCTGAACCTTTCTGCGAGATCTGCCTGCCTAAGAACGAAACTACTCTCCTGGCTACCTGCAGCTTGCTTCTGCTGACCTTAAACCCTGTCTTAGCTAAGTGAAGAAGGACGGTCTTGGTGGCCTGCAGACATAGAGCTGCAGTTGGTGCAGCCAGTAGGAGATCGTCAACATACTGTACTAGAGTCGTCTCTGGTGGTAGGCTACAGTTTGCTAACATCTCTTTCAGCACCTGATTGAAAATTCCCGGCGAGAGGGCGAACCCTTGTGGTAACCGTGTGTAGGTTAGTTGTTGTCCCTGATACGTGAACGAGAAGATGTCTTTGCATTCCTCAGCTAGTGGGAGACAGAAAAATGCGTTTGCCAAATCGATGCAGGTGAACCATTGATGACGAGGGTCGAGGTTAGTCAGTGCAACGTATGGATTGGGTACAGGGATGGTTTTAGTTTGTAGGGCTGCGTTGATGGCTCTGAGGTCGTGTGCCATGCGAAACTTGCCTGTGTCTCTCTTTTCTACCGGTAAGATCGACGTGTTCCATCGAGAAACAGAGGGTTCTAACACCCCCTTTTTTAACAGTCCGTCAATGGTATCAGCAATACCCCGTTCTGCACGCTGTTTGTGGGGGTATTGTCTGATCCAAATTGGTTCTGTCGAGACAAGTTTGAACGATACCGGCGTGCAAGCGACTCTACCGACATCGGTGGGACCTGTCGCCCAGAGTGACGAAGGCAAGTCCTGTAACATCGTCGCAGTGTCGGGGTGATCAGTTTTCTCTCTACCATGGTGTCTCGAAACCTGTATGTGTTCCAGCAAAGGTGTCGGTAGCGGAGGTGACGATTTTGTATATTTGTGTCGCGGGAGAGAACCAAACATAGGGAAGTTCAGTGCGCTGCCAATCAATTTGAGCCTCAGCTGTCTTGACTATAGACCCTAGCTCTTTTGCATGATGGTCAGGGTGGAGGGCGAGTGACACATGCGGTGCCGCCTCATCCATCATGTACCATTGCTGTTGTTCTGGTGTGAGGGTAACTCCTGCCGCTACCCCTACTTGTGCCACATAAATGTTTTCGGTTCTAATTGTCCAATCGAGTCCTTCAATTTGGTCTCTAAACTGATCTTCATACCACTCTGTGTTTTGTCTGTCATAGAACAATGTTACATGAGGGTCTGGAGGTGCTACATAGGGGTGTATCTGAGAGATCCAGGGCTTCCACTGGAGGTAAGCCGACAGAATACCACCATGTTGCTGTGTTTCACTGTGTAGTAAACCCCAATATACGTCCGCCGCTTTTTCTCCCACTGGTTGGAGGAGGTATTGTCCTTTGTTAGAGTGGGCACCTATTTTGCATGGCAATCGCGTACCGTCAGGGAGAGTCACTGTCAGGCCGTCCGGGGAGCAAAGGATCGTTGCTCCCAGTTGGGTCAGGAGGTCGCGACCAGTAGATTGGCTGGTACTTGGGCAAGTACACGAGTGTAAGACAGTCTGACTCCCTAATCGTGTAGGAAGTGGTTTGGTGTACGGCAGTGTTTTAGGAACCCCAGAGAAACCCATCACTGTGATAACTTCTGTTGAGATTGAATTCTTTGGCACAGTCTTAATGGTGGACACAGTAGCACCTGTATCCACTAGAAAGGGCAGTGTATTTTGGTTTACTGCCACTGACAGCACTGGTTCTGCCGTTAAGTGCTTGTCGGGGCGTCTCTGTGGGGTGTGTCACTGAGTCCTGCCAGATTGGAACTGGCCAGCTCCTCCCCTCGTGCCTGCTGGTGGGTTGGGCCGTTCCCTTGGCCTCCGCGCATGTTGGGCATTCCCCTCTGAGGTCCCGTGCGCGTCCACGTGTTGTATGGGCATGCTCTGGCCCAGTGATTAGGGTCACCACAAATGTAACACGCAAGGTTTCCTCTGAAAGGCCCTCGCCCGGAACCCCCCCTCTGTCCTCTCCCAAGTAGACCTCCCCCTCTCCTAGGTGGGTGTGGCTCCCACGAGGGAAGTGGGGACAGGTCTGGGTAAGCCTGACCGTTGTCTCCATCCCAGTTACTTTGTGCTGCCTGTACCATTACCTTGACCTGCTCAGGTTTACCTTTCTTTTTATCATTCACTTCCTGTCTGGCTTTGGTGAGCTGTAACTTCAGCAGCTGTGCCTGGAGGTCCTCTAGCTCTTTCTGATCTTGATGTGTTTTATCCTGTGCCATGTTAGGTGGTGCACAAGATATTTCTCCCAGACATGCGACTGCATCCGCACATATCTGGGTTATTTTTCATAATTTGCTGCACCGATTCGGGAACTCCGCTTAGTACCGCCTGTCGGAACCATTCAGTCTGGGACCCCGAGTTGCCGGGGTGGCAGCCTGTCTGTTTCACCCAACGTTCTTTCGATTCGTTAATGAACTCTCGAGGGTTTTGTTTGTGATCCCATCTCATTTTGGGCATCGCGGCGGAGTTGGGAAGAGGAAATTTATCACGCATGGCTTTTCCTATTTTGGTGCTGTAGCCTAAGAACGGTGTGTCGTCGGGTAGTCTAGAGGTTCCCGTCAGTCTCTACAGTCCTCATGTCTCCTGGTGTCATGCATCGAGCTCCCACAGCCCTAAAGTCGCCCAGGGCTAAGGTTTGTCCTGCAGTCAGGGTGTCTAACTTACTCAACCACAAGTTCCCCCCATCAGTCACAGGTGGTAACTTATCTACCATTGCCTGCACGTCCCCAAAAGTGAATGGTCGGTATTTGTCTCTGTGTCCTGGAGTGATAGTCAAGGGAGCTTGAAATACTGGGTGTTGTGAATATAGTTTTGCTAGCTCTACTAGCTACTGGCGCTTATCTATACGCCATGATTTTTACGCTCCAATTCATGTGTCAGTTGTGTGGCTACGTCCAGGCTCTTCTCTGAGCTATGGATAAGCTCATCTCTGATAGTGCTAACACATCTGTCCTGTACTGATTCTGCGTCTAGGCCCCCCCCAGTCTCCCTCTAACTCCAGTTGAACTCCTACCTCATCCATGCCGCCCTCCCACTGACCTGCGGCAATCATTCTGACCTTGTCTCCCTTCCTAGCCCCTATCTCATCCTGCTCCTTATCTCGCATTCCTCCCTTCATTCTTTCTATTTTTTCTATCAGCTTCTCTTAGCTCATTTATCAAATCTATTTCTCTCTGTCTCTGTTCTCTTAGGACACTGTCTGCCTTTATCTGGTACCTCTTCTTCTTTTCCTCTATGAGTCTCGCCTGCTGTTCTTCCTCTGCCTTCACCTCCTGTTCCCTTTCTTTCCTTTCTGCAAACGGATCCAGTCCCTCCTCGCTCGCCTGAGTAGTCATTGTTTGTGATGTGTTAGGAAGTGTGGCGCGTCGTGAGCTCTGTGATGGCGTGTACCCTGTCGTGGACTTGACGCTATTATGTTCGCTCGGCGATACTCCACTGTGAGTGCTTTGGTTATCATCCTCTTGTTCCTCGCCTATTTCTAAGGTCCCTTTATGGATGTAAAAGGTGGGATACAGACCTGGGGTGGGAGGCACATATGGAGGTGGACGTGTGGTTGTGTCAGGTGCAGTTACCGCCTTGTCGTGAGGCTGTTTGAAATGCAGGTGCCTCATGCTGTGCCAACACATCGTCAGCTCCGACCACCCGCGACGTTCCTCCTCCCATTCCTCTCCTTTCCTTCTCCACTTTGATCTCTGCAACACATTCGACTGTTTTCCCTGCTCTGCCATTTCCTCTCGTTTAATAGTAGCTTTTGTTGTTTCTTCCCATAGCCATTTCCCCAGGGAACCCCTATACTCTGGTGTCTTTCCTTTTTCTTTAATTAGTTGCTCAATTTTTGCTTTAGCTTTATCCACTTTATTTTCCCTTTCAGTTTGTTTACAGGTGATACCTAGGGCCTTGAGGGTGGTGTCCATCTGGATCCGCAGCGTTAACCACTGACCAGGCGGACCCCCTCCCCCGTGGTCTATTTCTCTATCAAATTCCCCATTCATTTTATCTAAACTCTGAGTCTTTCAGTTTTATTACAGACCGTGCTTATATTAACTGGTGTTACTACTCTGTGTCTAGCAGCCAGACAGTTTGTACGCCTCATGCTGGTCAACTGTCTCAAGTGAGTGGTGAGCTGGTGGCGTTCGTTATCACCGTTAGGTTTCCTGCCACATCAACAGATTGCGTTTACACCGTTAGGTTTCCTCTGTTGACTTTACAGTTCACCTCACGACACTGCCGTTCACACCGAGCCTCGCACAAAAAATTCTCAGAGTCTTATTCTTCCCGCACCCCTTGTCCCTTTTCACTCACAATGCACACACACACACACACATAGACAAAAGTTATTATCACACTTTGCAATCCGTAATTTTGTATTAAATTTTCTTTCAGCAGACGTGCTTGTGGATTACCTTTCCACGGGCCTCTCACCCTTTTAATCAGATGAATGGATACTTTAGGAATCTCTTGTTCCAAGGCCTTCAACCTATATAGAATGCTTCCAAAGCAAACAGAATTTAAGGAACCTCACTCCTGGGCCTCCAACCCAGCTAAGAACCCAGTTCTCTTCCGCACCCCGTCGGGTTACGGGTGGGGTTTGCCACACCCAAGGTTTGTCGTCTGCTGATTTTCCTTTCCTACAACCTTTTCTTCCTTCACCGTGCGTTTTCACTTGCAGAAGGAACTTATTTGCCAATAGTGCACTTCGATTTTTGTTTCTCGAGAATCTTACTTATACTCGTTCTTTTAGGTTAAATTTCTTACACGTTACTCAAGACAGGACACACTTTTAGTCGTAGTCAATGTGCAGAGTTTTGATTATAACAGGTTTCTGCTCACCTTGTTTTAGGTTTGTGCCGGCTTGTGTCCTTGTCCTTCGTTCGTGAAAAAATTCTTTAGGTCGAATGCTCCATCCTACTGATCTACCACATCCCGGACGAGCCCCCAAAACTGTTGGATGCGGCCCGCGCCGCGATCTCCACGTGGTCCGTTGATGTGATGATACAGAGTAGACGAGCCAGAAGTTGAATCGAGTATAAGTAATTTATTTACGCTTCTGCAGAGAGCGGAGATCAGTTGGACAGCAAAAGTAGCAGCACCAGAAAGATCTGATCTGAGTCTGTGTGTGTCTTCGTTAATAGGTGTTTGCTTTGAGTCCCCCCCTTTCAGGGAGGATGTGTAGCCTTTTATGGTAATGTTCCGCTTTTCGTTGTCTAGGGGTTGTTTTACTAGTGTTCGTCTAACTATCAGGCGCCCACGTCTGTTATCAGGCGTCCACATCTGTTGAGGTACTGTTGCTCTTCTGTCTCCTGTTGCGGGGGTGCAGTGACCCCTTCTTATCTTAAAGTGTGCATTCCTGTTCCATGTGATTTTTGTACTATATTTAAGATGTCTTCTTCCAGGCGCACACTATGTCTTTGTAAGGCACATTATAGCGCGTATTGAATGTATTATATCCACACAGGCCTTTTGCTGCCTTCAGTTGCTGCTTGTTTGGGGGGCTTTCTTCTCTCAGTTTTGTCTTTCTGTCAAAGTCTAATCTTGCCTTTCTGTTCTTAAGTGTTACCAGTGGTTTTCCACTTTGGGGTAAACCTTCTGTTCTTAGATTCATGAAGGTGTCGAGTAATTCTAGATTCAGACAATGACATGTCTACTTCCTGGAGAGTGTTCTTGACCTGAATAGATCTTGTTAAGGAGTTTCTTTCACCAAGGAAACACTTCTGTGATCCTCCACTTCAGTCATCCTTTGTGGTCTTAAATGTAATGAACAGCTACCAAATGCAAAGTCGACACTTGTGTATTTTTTTCATTTCTCATGAAATAATGAGGGAACAGGCCATACCTGGCTCTGAAACTGATAAACTGACAATTGTTCAATTATTTCTGAGCCCCTGAAAAAGAGGGACTATATATAAAATTATATATTGTGTATTCCTAAACGGTTCATGCTGTATTTTTGTGAAGCCCCCTTGAATATAAAGCTGAAAGTCTACACTTCAATCACGTCCAGATTCTTTCGTTTCAAATCTGTTGTGGTTGTGTACAGAGGCAACACTGCAAAAGTTGGTTGACTTTTTAACGAAAAAAGGCTGAGCCATAAATTTTGGGTGAGCTACCAGAGAGAATGAGTTTGGGCCAGTTTGTTTATCATTAATAATAACAATGACTTATGTATTCTGATTCAACATTACTAAGATGTGGACACAGAATAGAATGTACAATTTGTAACATGACTCTCAAAACTCAAAGGTTCTCATAACAAGCTTTTTGAGCTGTCACTTACATGTCATGTTCCTCAGTAACATATGGAGCTCAGTAACATGGAGCTCAGTAACATGGAGCTAGCTTAGACGGTATCATGGACCTATGTAAGAGACTTTGTGGTAAAAAGTGGCTGTATATGAAGGGGGGGGGGTGGTGGGTGTTAACTAGTGGGTTAGAAGAGGATTATAATTTACTGTTATTGGACATCTGCTTTCATATGAAGGCGAAAGGAAACGTACAGATTATAGGAAAACCCAGAAAACCTGCTCACACAGGCCAATATCTCAAGCTGAGATCTGACCACTGATTACAACATCATAAAATCAGTTTTGATGATTCATTTATACTTAGTGTGGCCAATGATTCATCCAGACTAATGAAGAAGCAAAATGCCATGGTGAGACTATGAAACATCTGGAAATAAGACTCATTTTAGTTGGCCCTGATGGTCTTTAGAGTTACACTGTTCCAGAATGTCTACAGCAGAGGCCAGCTTTTTCTGATACAGTGACTTTAAACTTATAACACTGTCAACAGTTTTCATATGGACCATTTAATTCAAGCTTAAAATACTACCAGTGAGTATTTCCCAACTGTAAAGTCTGGGAAATTGTAACAGTAACATTGACTCTAATTCAGTTGTGTAAATATATTTTTTTCAGTTCTCTTGAACATAGTTTTCACAGCAATCATGGGTCAGAAAGGGAAATATATTTGTAGCTATTCTTGGGAACATCATTGAGTCTGATATTAACAGAATTACTCATAAAGAAAGTCATGACAAGTTCTCCCTAGATCTATGATAATATATTTATAATATTAACGTATATGATTGATCATGGCAGGGCAACTACGTGGTCTGTAGGTTGTCCTCTGTACGTAAGGCAGAAGTCCAGCATGTAGCCAAAGGGTAGCATGGAGCTCAACGGTCCATTGGACCGCAGAAATCTCAGACACTAGAGGAAAGTGAGAACATATGTTGCTTCCTATTTTAATTGGGAAAAAAAAAAAACTATTCAAAACCACTTTGGCTTAAAGAGCATTAAAATGTATCCAAGACACATTTCCTTTGATAATTTCAGCTGATATTCATTGTTATATTTAAAGAAACAGCACAAAGCTCTTTAGTTGTCATTTATAATTTAGCTTATCCACTATCCCTCAGAATGTACATTCAATTTTCTTTAGGGTTGCTTTGATCATCAATAGTGCTTTTTTAAAACTCTTGTAAAAAAAGAATTTTGGGAAAAAATGCATCAATCCTTTTTCTCTCACCCTTTGCAGGATCTGAGGCTTTCAATTGAAACTTGCCGGATCTACAGTCTGTATCATTCCCTTCACCACTACAAGTATCACACCTTCCTGCATTGTAAGAAGGAGGTAAGGACGGCTTCATTGACACTAGAATGTTTAGTAGTTTTTTGGTTAATGTTTTGCTCTACAATATCACCTGTATCGTTGAATATTAAGATTTGCTATACCTGGCATTTTTACCATGATTGGATTCTCAATACTCCTCTCTTGAAAAGTGTTTATCAGGTTGTTGTTGTTCATGCCTGTCTTGGTGACAATGAAGTTAATAATTGTGTAAATGTTACCTCGTCAGGTGATGACATTTTACTCTGAGATGATAGATTACTGAATATCCACAATGACTAGGGTAGGCATCTAGTAGATGACATATCAAATCACCTAACCTATCAACGTAGCCTTTCCTGGCATCTAGTGAGTGCCTTGCCCAACAAGCAAGATTCCTAAATCTCTGCTTTACTGGGAGGGTAAGCACATATGGAAAGCTTCAGGGCTCAGCTTTCATTTTTTAAAGGTCATGTTCTGACTTGAGTGCTGCCATTCTTGCAAACTGAATAGAGCAAAGTATGGTATTAGTAATAATACCAGTAGTGTCTGGGGCTTGCAACCTCTGTGTAGGTTTCCCTTGGGTACTCTGGCTCAATCCCACGGTCCAAAGACACCAAGGTCAGGCTTATTAGGGACTCCAAATTGCCCATGTGAATGTGACAGGTTGTTTGTTGAAAGGTGTCTTCATACCTGTGGTAGACTGGTGACCTGTCCTGGGTTTACTCTGTCTCTCTCCTAATGTCAGCTGGGATTAGCTCCAGCCCCTACCCACCCCAAAGGATGAGCGGTATAGCTAATGGATGGATGGAGGGCTGGTAGGGGTGAAAACAGCAGTAATGGTGGTAGTCAATAGAGTTATAAGTTAATAAAAGATTGTTGAACAACTGCAGTGGAGGAAATCAGCAATACGTGTCATTTTTTTCCTCCACATTCTGCATTTTGATCATAAGGCGTTTTTCTGTCCTGTGATGATTATGGGGAACCACCATAGACTTAGAGTCTCAACAGTGAAGCCAATACGAAAGTGCCTTAAAGTGCAGTACCATCAAGGGTCACTAGGGGCTGGCTCCAAAAAATCTTCCACAAGTTATTATGGTGTTGTTAGCCAAACTCACTTCCTCTGATCAGTGTTCTGTCTTTTTGAAAATACAACCATTATCAGTTACAAATTAGGCCTCAAAAGGAGGTATGTTTGGGGACATACCCAGTGTGGTTGACATGCTTGGTCTCGAGCTGGTCTGGAGTAATTGACAGACAACCCCATTGGATGAAGCCAGGGGGGCCTTTACCGCGTTTTGTATTGATTCAGTTGGGTTGTAATTACTGTTATTTCTCTTTATTTGTCGATAGGCATTTTCAACAGACTGTTGTGCTGTTCACTAGGTTGTTTTAGTAGGTTTTCGGGTCACCGCAATTCACTGTAATTATGGCGTGTTCTTCAGTTAGTTGTACTATCAGACCCTCCGAGGATTCTGGTATCAAGTATTTTCGGTAAGTAAATATTTATATTCCTAATGGTTTCCAGTTTTAATGCACATTATATGCAGTTTTGATAAGTATAATGTATACAATGCACCCAATACCATACAATGGTGCATTTTTTCCTTGGAGTTTTGACCAGAGAAGGAAACATTAAGCGTACCAATGATATCACAGTTGCCGCTGATACCGGTTCATCTTCCTAACCAAGCTAGCTAGCTAGTGCTAGCGTTAGCCAATGACTTAGCATTTGCTATTCTCATTGTACCTGGCCCCTCCACGCTGGTAACCTGTGTTAACCACTGTTAACCCTTGTGTTAATGTAACAGTAGCTATTCAGAGACCTATAAAAAGTTAAATTTAACAAATATTAACCTAAAAATGCTTGTTTCGTGTTTCTGGCCCATATGACCAAGTTTCAGTGTATTGTGTTAATGTAATGCGCTGCATTAATGTTAAAATGACGTTTAGGTAACTTAAATGTGGTATAAACAGTAACATTAACTCCCTACATTGTCATTAGGTAGTTATGAATACCTGTTAAATCCCCTTAATTAAACAAGTGTAACTCACACACACAAATTGTTAATGTGGCATTGTATAGCCGTATACAGCCCACTGTTCATGTAGTTATGTAGTGTAGACCTGAAATTATGCTGGTTGGGTAGAGTAAGCCAAGGCAATAAATTTATTACATTTTGTAAGATGATCCTCTGTTCTCAAGCCACACTCACAGACAGATAGTAGGCTATAGCTTTTTTTTGAAGGCCCAAGAATCTCACAGAACTAGAAGCCTTTTGCAAGACAAAAAGGCAAAAAGAATCAAAAGACTCTTAGCTGATTACAAAAAGCATTTACAACCTATGATACTTGCCAAAGGGGCTGTACTGACTATGTAGGTTGCTCAAACTTCTGTTTTGGGCCCTTTTCCCTTTTTGTTGTTTTGACACAGTAAAAGATGGAAGAGAGAGTAATCTTGCTTAAAATATTGAAATGTTGAGCTTTAATTTCATGCCTTTTTGAAAACAGGTCATCTTTTACTCGCTTAGCTACTCACAGTATCAGAAAATTTGACTGGGGGTGCCTAAACTTTTTCATGGTACTGTGTGTGATTCATTCTGATCTACCATGACTTAACTAAAGTGTTTGTCTTTTATTGTAATTAGAAAGGTATCGTCACTGTGAAAACTGAATGACTGCTGGCAACAGAAGGAAGACATCATGTATGGAGCTGTGTATTTGGTGCCATTCATCTTGTTCTGGAGAGGGGAGAGTGCATGGACAACAGTTCTCAAGTGGATTGTGGTGATAATGCCAGAAATCCATGTCCAGTTCAGCTTCTTCTGATGAAAGGGCAGACCGACTTTTTAGAAGTTTTTTTATTATTCTCTGACCTTAGTATTCACAGATTCAGTGTCCTGTCTTTGACTTAACTTTGTCTGTTCTCAGATAGGTGATAGTAGTAACCTCTTTAAAAAACAAAATTTTAAATATATTAAACTGTAATTATGTGATGTACCAATTCTAGCACAGTCATCACCTTCACAAGTGGACGCATTTCCCACTTTGACATCAAAAGGGTCTTCCATAGGAAACAGCTATAACGTGCCAACCAGAAATTTGCCCAGGAGCAAAGTGTGACTCCTATATTAGATATGTACTGCTGTTACCACTTTAATAGTATGTGTTAGGCTTATATACTCCTTGATGTTTACTCAAAATTTGACAGATATCAAAGCAGTTAGGTTAGGTAATTGATTTTGCGTGTCCTATTTTTTAATTTGTTGGAGACTTCCAAAACTTCAGTCTAGTACTGCTCATGTACATTAGTTTTATTCTTAACTACAGTTATTGTAATTGAAAAAATATGTTTATCATGACTTTGCAATTTGCAACCAAAGTTTTGTTATATTGAATTTTAAATAAACCTACCACAACTTGACAGCAGTGAATGCATTTTCCATTAACTACAGAACACTCTTGCCGGGTTTGTACAATATGCCTTTTTAATGAATCCAACAAGACACTTTGGTGAATTAGTGTTTTCAGTGTCATTAAAATTGATAAATTACGATACTGCGCGTTTTACCCTTGTTAAAATAAATACCAAATGTTGACCATAAAAACTATCAACAAACTCAGCTTAATAAATACCTTTACAGCACATTATAAAATGCATTACTTTAAACAATTTTATAATCCATCAACAACACCAGAAAATTGTATAAAAGAATGTAACAAATCGATGAATATAATGACTTCTTAACTACTTAAAAAATAAACATGATAAATGAAAATTAATAAAAAATAAACAAAGGAATATAGCTGTGGATCAAGGTAAAGGTGAACTTAATTGTCACAAAACAAATTTGCATAATTTAAAGAGGTGGTTTAATCTCCAGTGAAACATATTTTTTAGTAACAAATATAAATGACAGTGGAAATGATAGACATGAGAAATCACAATATAATAATAAAACTTTATATATAGCTTACAGTGCTTGGTGTCCCTACTCATTTTGATCCCTTGTGTGTGAGAGAGCATGTAGCAGGCTCATAGCTCAGGGGAGAAGCTGTATTGAAATCTATTCATGCTAACAATTCCTTGGTTTAATTAGGTCACTATAAAAGGGACAAAAAGGCAACCTGGTAGGGTATTTGAATGTAAGTTTGCCCAAGTAACATCCTCAATAAATGTAATGCTCGTGCATTAGCACAGTAATATGAACTATAATAATTCAGAGCTATAAACTATATGAACAATAATTTCTAATGTGCTTTCCAACTATTTACAATTTGTCACAGCTATGTCCACCATGGAGGCAGATAGTGTCAAAGATCATTGGCTGGTAAGACTTAGTGTTAAGGCAATAAGAGTGGGAAGGGAATATGAGCAGGTGTAGGAAACGAAAAAGAGGATAGCTGATATGACTGAACAGTGTTATGGACATGAGTGTTAACTTTAAAAAATACAATATTAACAAAAATAACTCATCACATAAAGCATGACACTGTCGGTTACGTCAAGGGCTTAAAAAACCCATTAAGATTCAATTTCAACAGCAAAACAATTTGTCACACTTGAACATTTCACCATTGCTGCAGTTGGGCTTTAGTGGACTCTTTAAAAAATAAAACTTCCCTCAATGATGAAACAATGTGCTAATATAGCTATAACATTTTTCACAAACTTGAAAGCCTTGTCAATCTTCCCAAGCTTGGCCCCAGCCTTCCACCTGCATCTCTGGGTGATGCCAGAGAAGATGACCCTCAGGTCTAGATACTGCGGGTGGAGGTGGTGCTGGCCTTCCTTCATTGCTGCAAGGAGGCTGATGCTTAAGAAATCGCCCACGTCATTCCTACAGCAGTGGATGAGGAGGACAACCGAGGACTATCCTCATAAGAACTGGTGGAAGAAGGGGAGCAAGCTCTTCCACCTCAGTCCAATAGGTGTTTCGACGCCCATCATCAACAATGAAATGAAAAGGAACTACAAAAATAACTGAGTAACACTTAACCAAAGACCATTTATATTAACACACACTCATAACACTAAACCATGTGTTGAACTGTACTTTGTAAATTTAACTGGGAATATCAATGGTAAATGGACTGTAAATATATAGTGTTTTTCTAGTCTTATCAACCACTCAAAGCGCTTTATACTACGTGTCAAATCAGTCATTCACTCAGCCTTTTACAGCGCTTTTTTCTATACACACCATGTTTTCTTATTCATAGACACAAACACCGATGATACATCGGTGGCAGTTTTGGTTAAGTATCTTGCTCAAGGACACGTCGACAAGCAGAATGGAAAAGCCGGTGATTGCACCAATGATCGGTTAGTTGCCCACCCGCTCTACCTCCTGAGCCATAGTCACAGAATGCACTTTATTAATAGTGTTCTGTGGTGTAATATTAACTTAATCATGTCTTCTAATTTCCATCTGTTGATTTGCTGGTTCTTGAACGATCATCACACAAACATGCCAAGAGCAAACTGTTGACAACCCTGTCAGTGTTATCACTCGTTGATTTAGGTAACGTAACCTTAGATTTGCAGGACTAATTTTAAAAGATAATCTTATAATAGGTTTTACCCATTTTAAAGCATATGGTTTTACCACAAGTGCTTACACACAGTTAGTCAAAAGATTATAAGTATGCAGCTAGTTACTAATTTTTTTAACTCTTAGTTATAAGGCTTTACTCTATTTATGGAAAAACACTTTGTTAAGTAAGTTGGCATGCATAGTATCTTCTGGTAGTCTGTCAGAGCTACTCCTTGCTCCTCCCCAGGTCTAACCTCTCATCCAGATATCCAGATATGGTTACCTCTGGCTCCAAAAGACAAGATGGCAACAGCTAAAATGCCAGACTTAAGGCTTTATAACATCAGTTCACAAAGCAGTGGGTGATGTTACTCTTAGTTACCACTTGTCAACACATAATCAGACTGTCCTGTGCCTGTCTTGGTCCATCTCGGCTCCCCTTTGTTGCCAGGGGGCCTGGCCAGAGATGCCTGAAGACCCCCTACTTATTTTTATTATTTTGTTTCCTTGTTTTTCATTTTCTCTCTCTATTCCCTCTTTTCTTTCACGTGCTCACACATATGTGGGGTGTGCAAAGAGAACATCTATTCAACCTTACAGTTTTTAGGTTTAGAATATTTCCATTTGATGACACTTGATACTTCTACTCCTGTTTTACTGTAGATGCCACTACTGCTATATAACAGCTTTAGTTACTAGTTACCTTTTTGATTACAACTCTACATGTAAAACATAGTTGTAGTAATGCTCTAACAACAAACAACATGGAATGTTTGTTGCACATTAAAGAATCAAAAAAATATTACAATATATGAAAAATATAAGTCACACACCCATGCACATTGATAAAGATCACCTTTGGTGACATTACATAATGTTGCATTCATTTCCTGGAAACTTACCCTAATTGTTTCCATAACCACTACTTGCCTAACCCTAGACCTTTCCCTGACCTTAACCTCACTCTACTCATTGACCCATTGACCAAAATCCAGGTTTTGTCCCAGTTTTTGTCCAGCTGTGTCCCAAACTGGTCTGAAATTTGTCCCCCAATATTTGGCCTATGACACACAAACACACACACACACACATACACACACAGACACAGCCTGTATACCTCATTAACACAGGATTCAAGTCAAGTCTGCCTTTTCTTGTGCTGAAAATGACTAGTCTTTCCCAGTTTCTTCTAACTCATCTTCTCTGTGGCATGTCATCAGCTTTTCCTTTATGAAAAGCTTGAAAATGTTCAGCATTCACTCTAGCATCTAAGTCATATTTTTTCAGCATGATCTGAGAGTTGGGCTACCGTGAATACTGTGAATAGCCAACTCTCAGTTCTGGGACTTGCTTCAACTGTAGCATTAGCATCCTTCTGCATCTGTTTACAGATAGTCTAGCATTAGCATCCAGCAGTGAACCTCTGTCCTCTGTCACATGGTTGTTGTATTGATAGGTCCAGCCATTAATGTTATCCAGTTATTTTTATTTTGTTTAATCTTTATCTTTTTGTCACAGATTTCTTGTGTCATCTGAACCCTTCCATGGTTAACAGTTCAGTTTAGAGCTATTAGCAAAAGTTAAAGAGCCCCAGGAAAGCCCCTGGTGACCTTATTCACCCCTATTGTCATGACAGAACCCCATTCTGAATGGCCATGATTGACTTACCAACTGGTAAACCATGTTGTAACAAAATTAGTAATGTGACAGGCTTAAATATTGGTCTATCTAACAAAGAGGATGATTAAAATGTCTGTTTATGAAATATTCACAACCATTAATTGTGTGGACTGCACAAAACGACATGCTGTGACTATGGTTTTACTACAGTAAGGTTATGCATAGGATTTTGATGAATTAAATAATTTCGGGGCTATAATTTCGGGGCTATGTCTTTGCCCCTCACTCTCACTTAAAATATTCCCCCTCAGTCAGTTGTTACAGCCTTGCATCATTTGCTTTCCTTGTTATGTTTCCTTTCATGTTGCATTGGCCAAAATTGTAATGTTTGTTGTTTTCTGACCAGACGGACAGTATTGAGCAGGCAGCGGAGGACCCCGGCCAGGAGGAGGTGGTGCAGCAGTGCATGGCTAACCAGGGCTGGCTAGAGAGTCTCTTTAACTCCTTCATGGAACTGCTTAGCCTCAGTGCCAAGGCCTGAAGGAGAACCAAAGCACCAGCCACCAGACTGTCACATTCACCTACAGTATCAAGTAGATGGAGGCATCTAGATTTTGGGAAACAAATTATTCACACTACAGAAACCGTATGGATGCTAGTAGAGCGAAGGTTGCAGTAAGCCACTGTTGGTTTGTTCATGTGAGAGGTGTTAACTTTTAAAGTATTTGTTTTATTATAGAATCCATGTTAATAACTCTTTTTTTTTTTCAAGAAACGCATTAAAAGATGGAGGGTACTGAACTATGTGAATGTGATGGATTTTTCTCTGTAGTGAAAGAAAGGGACCTCGAGTTATTTGGTCATCACTACATAAAAGATTTTTGTCAAGAATTATATAATATTCATAGAATATTCACACACACACACACACACACACACACACACACACACAAACTGTCTATAAGTATGTATTAATAAAATTGGTTTGTATAATTTATACAAGGACATTTTTAAAAATGACTGTCATAAGATGGGATTGTTTTCCATTATTATTTTTGAAAAATGCTTTAAAGGGGTATACATAAAATTGCCCCACTTTTTGCTTCTATTACACAGACAGAGATAAAATTAGAGCTGATTGAGACACGAGTGAATTTTTAAAGGGATTATGTGAGTCTCTTGTTTCTACCTGCCTCAGTAAGACAGCCATTGGAACTGAGGGGAAATGTATTTAAAAATTAAAGCTGTGTTCAATTCTTCAAAGGACAGTGTGAGAAAAGTTTTCATCCCTGTAATGGAAAGAAAAAATAAAGCACGACTTTCTTAAAGGAAGTGTGAAGTAAAATGATCCAAAAGCATAAATGTCAGTGTTTATTGTGGGTCATTTTTATCTGTTTGTTGTTGATTGATATTTACTATTATTTGACCTCTCTCTTGATACTCTTGCAGAGCAATTTTGTTGTTTTGATGTGTAAATATTGTACAGTTACTTCATTCTCTAGTTCCCAGTTGCTCTTCTGTACATGAAATTCCTGTATTTGACATAATGAAATAAAACTGTTCAAATGAAAAATGTGATGATGAATTTACAACCTTGTGTTATAGTTATTTTATAAAAATATGAGAATGCATGAGTAAGTGGATTTTAGCTGATACAGAGGCCCTGCACAAAAGATCAAAAAGAGAACAGGTTAATCCAGTTACCTTTCACTTTCTTTTGCATGAACTGGCTTTGAAATTTATCAAGAGGCATTGATAGGAATGGCTTTATTACATCAGAATTCCTAAAGGTTCGCTGTCAAATTTATTTTCTTTTGTCCTGTCTCCAATATTTTTTTGCAACCCAAACAGAATTTATATAATGCATTGGTGTTTTTTTTAACATGCTTACACTGATGTAGCTTTCTATGTCAAAAGTGCTTGCAACTGTAATATTTGATTCGATTCAATCAAAGGCATGAAGGGAAATGATCTGCTTAAAAGTCAAAAGTATAATTGACCCTCCTGTTTTTCCTAAGGGTCAAAAACAACCCATCCATGGGCTGAATTTGAGAATAAATCCCTAGATAACATTTCTATTGCATAAAATTGGATGACTTTTCCAAAAGTTTAGCAAAAAGGGAATCACTGACCTTTTTACAAAAGCTGTACATCATCAGTGCACGAAGGTTGTCTTATGGACGCTCTCTGACCCAGTATTTAAATAATAACATTTACAGATTTACTGAATTCTTAATAAAGGGCCCACACTCACAAAGTCAGAAAGAGAGATTGTATGTTCTTTGCCCCCACACTTGACTCATTTTCAAACAAAATTCTAAACAAAATAATATATTCTCACAGGGAAGTCAGGGGTTAATGCAATGATGGCAATGGATGTCAGAACCCAAAATTCTGCTTTCGAAGCCTCTGCCTTTTATGTAAAATTGCACAGAAAGGCTGCGTTATCAGCTGGACAATATGGGCACTTATCTCAGGCCACACATCTAGGGGCAACAAAAGCCCAAGGTTCACTGTAAGCCAGTTGCTTTTTTGGAATATGCAAAATCAAAATACATTATCATAGGTGTCCTCTATTATTACATAATCCTGTGGCCTGTCTTGTAAGTTTTTCTCAAGCTGAAAATGAGCTGACAAAGCTGAATAAGAGCTTTTGAATCCTGATCCTCTACACTCTTTACGCCACCAAGTGGACAGTCAAGGTTATGCTGATATGGGCTGCACATGCAGCAGCATTGAGAAGATGTGAAGTGGTTGGCTCATAGGGAGAATCGTGGTGGTCACATGAGCACTTGTGTGAGTGCATGTAGTCAGGCCTACCTAAAGAGTCTTCTATCTCCCTACCACCCTGGTAGCTCAGCAAACTCAGGGGGTCAAATCCTGCATCAGATGAGGAATCCACAAACTTAAAGGGCATTCTTCACGTGCATCAGTGGAACCATTGTAAACTGACCGGGCAGTACAAGGCCACATCAGTACAGTGAGACGATGGGCAAAGAGAGTGAAAGGGTTTTTACCGTACAATGTGAATGTGTCTGAATTCAAGAAATAGTCAAATGTTTAGCATGGAAACCAACTTATTTAGACTTCAAGAGGATATTTTGTTTTAGTTTCAGTTTGATTTTTGATTGAACTAATTTAGATACTTAGACACGTTGCCGTGTATAATGATCTCTCCTTTCATTCAGCGATTCCACTTGAATACTTTCCCTGTTTGCAGTATTCTATCATAAACATGACCACTTATAAACCAACAAGTATAAACCTGGGTAAAATTATACATGGCAGAGAAATAGTTTTTTTTCCAGCAGAAATCGAGCTGTGGAAATAGGTTTCTCTAAGGCGGACCAAGTTCCTCATTGACATTTTACAAATGAGGTTACTCGAGAAAGCTGACTGTAACCCTGTTACTTGAGTGTATGCAGACACGCTGGATGAGAATCCTGCTGGGTGGGAGTATTCAAATCTTGACTGAAGGTAAAAAAGTGAAAGAAAAGCAGAGAAATAATGACAGATATGTTGGCAATGGAGCCAAAAAAACCCCAGACTCAACGTCACATGCTGATTTGCAAAAATAAAACTTCTGATTACACTCCCATTTAACAACCAGATCTTCAATTTTAAAAAAGCAGCTAATAGAACCAAAAACATTAAGTCTTGTTTTGAGTATCACTGCTAACATCAGTGGGATCAATACTAAAAACAGTATCCCTCTTATGGTGTACACTTTCTGGGCAGAGGAACACAATTCCTAGTGCATGCACTATGTGCTTCTCTGCTACTGTTGTTCTGTTGAAGAGTGCAGATTGTAGTGTAGGTGCCCAGAGTAAATCCAGGGTTTAGAAAGTGAGGGAGGGAAGGAAGGTGTTGGGCATGAAGACAAATAAAATTAAGTATCCATTGCTTTATCAGAACAAAGAAGGAGGTAAGCTTTCAGACACTGTGTGTGTCCACTTCTCTTACAGCATCAACAGAAGACTGTAGGAAATCCTGGTCACTGCATAGTGTCACTGTCCAACACTAAGGTACACTAAGGTGCTTTGATTTGTTGCCTGTCTGTTGATAGAATAGTGGTTTTCTATCAGTTGAATGTTGTTAAATCTATTGAAATGAATTTGATGAATAGTCTCTTGATATTCTCTTTTTTGGCCTTTGCCATTAGAAAAACTTTTCAGTTCTGTTGTGGAAAGTCAAAAGTGGTATGATGTAATAAATTACATATAAGGACCTCTATGGAGACACTGTTCAGCTCCTACTGGATAGTTATAACACCCAGGTAACCAATGTTGGTATGACTACTGCATTGGTCTATTCATTTTTGTAGCCATGGAAACAGTGTGCATCATTAGAGTTGGTAACAAATTTCTCTCAATTAATGTAATAATCAGCTGTAGATGTCAGCAATTCTGCTTACATTTATTTCCTGTCAACACCCTAAACTCTTTTTGCTATAGCGGGAGAATTATCTTTTGTGGGTGGATTACAAAAGAAAGTTTACTTTGAAAAAAGACTGCAAAATACATAGGAAGAACAGATATCACTGGCTGAATTACATAGCTTGAAATAAGTATTTGTTCATTTTTGGCAACAATCTGCACATTTCCCTTCTAAAAATGTTGAGTAATTTCCCAGGTATTTTTCTTCATCTCTCTTTTGTCAACTCTGTGTTGCTATAACTACTGCTGACAGGGACATTCTAAATTTACAGTTTGGTTGACATGCAGATCTTGCATCACAACCTGGGAAAAATGATAAAGTACATTAACAGATTTCTTTGAGCCCTATTTTCTTCTGTTTCTCCACAGTATGCTGAGTCCTTCTTTTCAACACTGAGATGCAGGAGAGAAAAAAGGTCAGTAAAAAAACACATTTCAGTGAATGTGTCCTTCTCTCCCCGATTTTCTCTATCTGGTCCATTATTCCATTACCATTTTACAATATTGTCTGTCTGTATTTCTCTTCTGCTATTTTCTCTCTGCAGCAATCTTCAACCCTGCATGGTCTTACTACTTACCTCTGAGGTTTTTCAGGATGCATCCTCTCTGGGTCCCAGCATGCCTCCACTGATACTGGTGCTCTCACCCTGTTCCAGCTCTGATTGGATCCGCATGCTTGGAGGCTTTATCAGTATGACAGGCTACAAGATTCGAATACCTTCGTTTAAACACACCATCTGCATATTCCATACCATCCCTTAACAATATAGATATACTCTTATAGATGGGCTCCTTTACCCCTCTCTCAAACAGTCTGTCCTCTCTGTCCAAAATTTGGACGTTAGAATCCTCAAACGAGTGTCCTTTATATTTATCAAACTTTCACTACATTAAAGATATTGTTTCCCACTATATATTCAATATGTAATTATCTTATTTACTATTGCAACATAAACAGCTATCATTAAGTGCTGAAATCGAAGACAACTGCATTTCTTTTTTTGGTTTTTGAAAACATTCTGCCTCTCATCCAAAAGGCTTCTTCAGTTCTAAATAACTGATGTGGGAGTACCAGGTGGTGGGGATCACCCTTGGGGGATGACCCTTGGGGTGTAGTTCTGAGGGTCGTTTAAACACACCAATCATGTGAGCTGTTAGGGTTGCCAAGATGTGAATCATCAGAGAGTCGATGTCTCCCTCTGCCATCATGTAATTTGTTAAAATCCCATGGGGCAAGTTGTGAACAGGGGCTAAAAAGCCTGGGGAGGGCTCTCAGGACCGTGCTTTAGGTGGCTGACAACTGGGGTCTCAAACCATCACCTCTATTCAAGGAAGATTGTTCTAAATGGACATAGATGGCCTCCTTTACTCCTCTCTCAAACCATCTGTCCTCTCTATCCAAAATGTGGATGTTAGAATCATCAAACCAGTGTCCTTTCTCCTTTAGATGCAAATGCACTGCTGAGTCCTGTCCCGCTGAGTTGGCTCTTCTGTGTTGTGCCATGCATAGGTGGAGTCATTGTTCAGTCTCACCCATATATAGGTCTGGGCACTCCTCACTGCACTGGATCACATATAAAACGTTACTCTGTTTGTGGCTAAGAGTTCTGTCCTTTGGATGGACCATTCTTTGCCACAGGGCGTGGCTGAGTTTGAAATTTAAATAGATCTTGTGTTTGTCGAAATTTTCATATTCGGCAGATAAACCTGCCGCATATGGGATGACGATGTTGTTCCATCTGTTGTTGTGTTCTTCACAGGGGGCTGTCTGTGCTTCTTTGTGGTCCCTACCGAGGGTATATACCTGGGACTCAGTTTTTTAGAACTGAAGATGCTTTTTGAATGAGAGCTGAAGTGTTTTCAAAAAACGAAAAAAAAAAAACCAGTTTGTATTCAATTTCAGCACTTAATGACTACAATTACCTGGGTGACTGAGAACCGCCACTGTCATGAGCAGCTATTATTTTTAATCTTTGAAAAAATCAATGGTATTAGAAAGTGAATCAAACCTGATTAACAGCAGAGTCAAATCATTTGAGTGCATCTGAGTTTCCTTCAGCCTTCAGTGTTACTTAGTGATTGAGTGTCATAAAGCCTGTGGGGCCTTGCTAGCAGGTCAAAGTTCTTCACAGCCCTAAATATTTCTTTAATCCAGTTTATCTTTGTTTGTGTACAGACATGGTCCATGAAAGGCGCAACAAAACCAAACCATTTCAAGTAATAAAAACAGAAAATTGTCCATAGTTACAACGCAATGCAGCATAACAGAAAAAAAACAAACAAATCAAAACAGCTTGACTGTAGAGAGCCAGATGTCTATGCAATATATTTTAAATTACTTCTATCTTAAACAGACAAGCACTGGAGAACACAGCTCAGTTAAATTCCAGTTAAGGTTTTCTTTGGTAATTAAAAAATATGAATACATTGTCTTTAATATGCCATGGGCAGATATTTAGCATTTGTGATATTTAGTTAGGACCTCACAGTGCCTGCAAGTGGTTTTATTGCTAAAGGGATTGACATTTTACATAAACAGGAAGGAAAAGGTGTGAGGTGTAAAACTCTGACGGCACTGTTAACAAGATGAGATATAAAAAAGCTCAATGGCGTTTCCAAGCTGCTAATGTTTTAGAACTTTAAAGTTATTTCCAGTCAATGTGGCTAAATGCTTACTCTGCATCAGATTCTACCAAATGATTGTAAACTCTCACTTTCTCTGGATATTTATTGAAGACTAGCAACCATTTTATGTCCAAGAAGTGCATGAAAAATATAACTGCTATTATGGTTTGATTCATCAGTTCAATGTCTCAATACAAGTTAATTGTTCGGATACTTGTTATACAGTTCATTTTAAAGGGTAACAAGTTGAGGCTAATGAATCACATGTCATGTGGGAGAAATCTAGTGAAAAATTACTTGGACAGTACATCGCATGTATGCAAATACAATCTCCAAGGGAACAAAAGATGCCCAAACTCTCACATCCAGTTCTATAAAATGTGATGTCACTTCAGATGACACTTGAGATTGAAGGACCTCTAATAGAATACTACACTACAGCCTAGAGGCAGAATAGAAGAGGTTCAGATTGTTTGTAATGGGTTTAATTTCGGGTTTTGAAGCTGTTAACTGGTCATCCTGGATAAGGTCTGGAAAGGGAGATGGACTGATTGTTTTACAATGTATTACAATAGGCTAATCTGCAAAAGGGCTCCGAATGCTTAGTCATTCCCACTGTGTGTGTGCTTGCATGTGTGTATTTCCAAACCAATTGTGTGTTTGTGTCAAGCTTTATAATCCAAAGCTGCTTGGTTAATTCATGTGTCAGCACACTAACCCTGCTGACCTTCACCTTGCAGATAAAGTATCCTTGGGCTACACTAACTGACCCTGTGCAGAAAACCCTTGTTCTTGGACTATCACAATCAATATTGCCAAGACCTTGAGTAAATTTTAGAATGACAGGTCATTAAGTGCATAAGGAAGCTAAAAGGTGAGATAGGCATCTTGTAGAGGTCTGCTAACTTTAGTCATGACAAAACAATCATAGATGACAGTTTTTCTGTTGAGTACTTACAAACATTGCTATAACTAAGTGTATGTTACTTGTTATTGTCTGATCATAATCAGGCATTGGTGCTTAATTGTTGGCCTGTAAAAATCTAAACTGTAACCACACATTTTATGAACAGTTGCTCTCTGGACATGACAGATGTATGATCATTGATTTATGACCAGTAATAGTTTAAAAGTTTTTAGCAGTACCTTTATTTTACTTTTTTGCAGCAAGGTCATACACAACTATTTAAAGTGGAAACTGTTTGGCAGAAAGACTCCAAAGCAAAGACAGCTTGAAGATCGAATTTAATATCAAGATCGTTAATTTATGGAGTAATAATTCAGCCTAGGTATATTGCTAGCTTTGAGTCAGTTAGAGACATTCTCCATTAGAACTGAATACATTTAAAAAAATGGAAAATGTAGTGAGAGATCAAAGGCTTGTGTTTGTCCATCAAAGAATACTTCCAAGCCGCCCTGTAAGAGTCAGAATCAGAACCTATGTATACACAATCATAGAGACACATGAGATTGCCTTGAAATTTGAATTTGAATTTGAAAAACTTGAAAGATTTTAGAATTATTTTTATTATTTTTGCCTTTTTAAGTGTAAGAGTTGTTGAGTACTTGACTTATTAAATTACTCTGGCTGAATTTAAAGAGTCAGGGTCATGTTGTTACAAAAGTTGTTAATGAAGGCAAGGTGATGTTTAGTTTCCTTTGTACAGCAGTTTCTGTTTTCTCATGTAATGAGAATGAGCCATTGTGAGGCTTAATTTTGTATTTTTTTACTCCTGCTGTAGGATACACACAGCATGTCAAAGACATTGGGAATGATAACAAATGCTATGTGACTATAATCATGCCATCCAAAAACAAAATAATGTGCATTTTTGAATTGTTTGCAAATCATGACTTTGTATCTGTCTTGTTCTATGGGGACTAAGGATTAAATTGAAATCAGTGCTCAAATTCTAACATGCGCCTTTGTGTGTATGATGCAGCTAACATCTTTTGCAGTAACTAGTGGTAACTCTCCTTCTCTGTTGATCAGCTGAGGAAGAACAAAGTGAGGAACTATGCGCCTGATTCAGATTCTGACATTGAATCAGAAAACGGCAGGTAGGCTGATGATTGTATATTTGTGTGTGAGTGTGTGTGTGTGAGTGTGTGTGTTTGTGTGTGTTTGTGTGCATTAGAAATATCATAGTAATTTACTACTCACCATCACCAGGTGATGCAGCAGGTATAGTAAATGAACAGATATAAAGCTACTTATAGTGGCTGTGAGGAGGTACCAGATGCTGATGAGACATCATTATCTGTTAGCTCTGTGGTAACGATTTCTGCCCCTGTGGAGTTGGCTGGTGATGCCAACACATACAGCTCAGTTCATTGCTGCTATAAGTGGAGAGGTGATGGAGATCATGTAGTACTTGCCTGGGGAATGGAAGACACTCGGGAAGAGAGCAGTGGGGAGTAAGAAAGTGAGGAGGATGGGGAAGTGTGTAAGAGGGAGGCCGTGAAAGTCTTGTGTAAGTCATCTACAACAGCCCCAGGTCACTGGAGAGGGCTAGAACACTAAGATAGATGTGTAGACTTAGCCATAAAAAGTAAAATAATGAGAATAAAAGTTCAGCCATTATCAAATTCCATAGCAGCTGGTGAAGTTGCATAACACAAAGCCATTTTCACAGCTTCATGTCAGCAAGTGACACAAGAGTAGAGGGTCCAATAGCTGGTTAATTTTGGATCCAGTTTCAAGCTGAAGTTATTCAAAGTTGGAGCTCAATTGCTAAAAGGATCTCTTATCCTTTTATCCTTTTAACCTTCCTTTTATCTATTTTCACTATCTTTAGTTTGATGAGTGCGTAAACCTTCAGGGAGTCTCTCATTTTCAGCTGGTGCTGACTGCCACTTTCATTGTTCTAGATTTTATCAACTGCAGCTCTGCAGTACCATTTAAGCTGAATATAAAATCTTTGGCTTTTCTTTGGTCAACGTGCTCTATGCAGGCTAGTGTCTGCACTCATCTCTAATGAGATAGGTAATATCTAATTACATTGAAATTATCATTATATCATGATTGTATTAAAATTCTTTATATCACAAAAAATGTTTTATGATGTATGCTCACCACCTTCTGACCAACCACTAACCTCAATTTCCCTTTAATTCCTGTTTCCAATGAAGACCTCTGCAAGGTCTGTGGGAGAACCTGAGTAATTATATTTTATGTTGTTTTCTTATGATAACAGAAACATACTTTGTGATCATGAAAAAAACAAAAACACAAGTTTTTTTTTCACTTAGATTGAAGAATTTTTTTTCTCAGTCTCAGATCAATAATTTGATTTTTCCTCAGTGATCAGTGGTGTATTTGTGCCTGTCAGGAGTGAGGGGTGTTCACTATGGAGCTCGAGTAATGTCTGGCTGTGAGGTGGGGCAAGGGGTATGAGGTGTTAAGTGACAGCACAGCTCCACCCATGTCTGAGGAGAAGTCCCAGGAAGTCACCTAGATCTTCAAGACATTCTTAAACATCACTCATATGTGCCACAGGCAGGAGCCAGATAAGGTGAAAACACACAAATCAGCTAGGGAACTCAAATCCACTAAGCTATTTTAGTGTAACTCAATCGATTGTTTAATTCGTAATTAGCTTCCCATTCTCCGCCTCTCTCTCTGCAGTACTTTTGAAATGTGTAGGGAACTCCAGCTCTATCAAACCATGCCCTTACTTGGATCAAAGAAACTATTGAAATACAAACTATTTACACTCGTATGTTGTTGGTAGATATGGCAGCTTCAGTGAGAAATAGCTTTCTTCTGTTTCAGCCCCTTTTCAGATATGTTATCTTTAACTTCATCTGTTTCTGTAACCTTTTTGCATGCACCCCAGTATCCAGAGGTCATGTTCATTTGGCAGTGAAGGATCTATATCGAGTACCAGATTCAGTGCCAGTGCATTAATGGAGTGTTTCTCATGTATGAAAGTGGAAAGTAAGCATGTGAAATCCAAGAATTCCTGTTAACTTTTTTATAACCACAACCAAAATCTATTCCTTACCAAAGCTGATCCCTATCCAATAACCCTTCTTAACTATAACCTTATTTTCAGCCCATTTTATACCTTTATTATGGAGACAAAGTAAAGAGATTCCAGGGACTTAGGGAAGGGAATAAATCCACAATGTATCCATAATCCATAAAATAATGAATCTATTTTCAACCACATATTCAGGTCCAGGTTCTGCCATCAGCAGGCTAAGCAAGGTAGCTCACATATGGGATACCACCCACTTGACTCGAGCAGTTCTTCTCTCTCTGTAAGTCCAAGGTCCTATGGGTGAGCCCAGCCAGCGTGGAAAGGAAACTCATTTTGGCTGCATGTATCTTTGATCTTATACTTTTGGTGATGACCTACAATTTGAAACCATAGGTGAAAAGGACTGGATGGGCAAAATTCCATGACCTCCCCTGGCTACACCTGGATCTGACATTGGACAATCAGCTGGAGTCTCCTCTCCAGCAGCCTGCCACAAGCTACCGTTGTAATAGCCCAATAATAGGATCAGTCTTCAATCCCATTTTTAGAAATGGGAACCACCACTCCTGTCTTCCATTCCACAGGTACTGTCTCTGACCTCCGTGTAACACTGAAGAGATGTGTCAACTAAGAACAGCCTCATAATACTAATAATACTAATCCTTAGCGTCTCATTGTGAATCTTGTTCATCTTTGTCACTGTGAACGGTCCAGCTCTGCCTCCTCTATGGAGGATGTGTCCAGCAGCTTCAGGAGTCCCTAAAGTTTTACTTTCACAGGTCAACAGTGTCCACAGGTAGGGTGAGCAGTTCTCTTCCTCTGCCAAAGACAGCCTGGACCAGGCCTTGCCCTACACAGCGCTGAGCAGCCATTCCCACAGTTGAGGCTTTTTAGCGTGGCCCACTCATACTCTATAACTCGACTGTCCCCCAAAATGCAAGATAAATTCTTCTCATGAACATCTTTCCCAGTTCACCCTCACTATACATTTGGTTTTACCAGTAGTGTCTAGCAGCATCCCACATCCACCTGATCAAGCACAAAAGAAAATGATGATCTGTTTACAGTTCTGTCCACTCTTTACCTGAATATCCTAGACACACAGTTTCAGATGTATGGAACAGAACAACATAGTAGATTTATAGTGTGGACAATCTAGATGACAACATTGGAGATATATTATAAACATATATGAAGACTATGATTCAAGAGCACATTGAACGATTTCCAGGTGCTGCCCACAGATAAGCCCTGAGATAAATATCCTCCTCTCCATCATGAAGACCTGGGAAGAGGACTGACTACACAAACATACAAGAGACAAAACCAGGGAAGAGAGAGACAAGGACAACATGAACACAAGGGAGAGAGAGGAACAAGAGGAGAGGCTGAATCTCTTGGAGGATAAAAATCCAGGTCCAAAAACATCTTCCCCCAGGGCACAGAGAGCCTAGGGGGAACCCTGCAGGTTGAGGATGTCATAACTGTTCTCCAGCTGAATGTTAAAACAAGGAAGTGCACAAGAGGAGTTCCTCCAAGGAGTCATAGAGGTGACAGGCTCCAGAGGAGAGGAAGCTCCAGCAACGTGGCAGGAAAAGGAGCAGTGGCCTCGGGCACTTGGGCACCATCTGTGTTGGTCTGTAATGTAACAGAAATAATGGTGTCGATGAGCTTCTTGAGTTCATGGATCTGATAGAACATGGAAATTCTTCCTTCCAGTTCTATAGCTTTATCAAGCAGATAGGTGCAGCTGACACAGCTGGATGGGAAGGTGAGTGGATTGTAGATAGGATGGTTAACACAGGTTAACAAGTGGACCCACTGTGGAAAATAAGATTCAATTTTCAGTCTGTAGGTCATCTAGACACCTGAAATCTGCAGTCCTTCAATTCATGTTAGCTCCAAAAATTGAAATGGTGAAAACAAGCTAGATTTTCCAGCCTCAGCAGGCTTTCATGATGAAGAATGTGAATTTTAAAATCTGAGCGCCTTGTTAAAATGTCTAGATAAAAACACCCTGGACCTAAAGGTATTTGGTGAAAATGTAGCTTAAAAAATGGATAAAAATGATAGAAATGTCAATTCATGACAGAGATTTTAACCAGCACACACGACATTGTGGGCTTCATGAAAGGGGACCTGTTCCCAATGCAGACACATCTCATTCTATGCTAGTTTCATACAGTAATGAAAACATAATTATGAATGTTATATTCCATTGCTGACAACTGATGCCCCTAATTCATACTCACTGGCCCTTCAGTATTAAACATTGTAGGTCCCAGAAATGGCCAGATGTCTTTGAAAAGTTTAGCTGGTAGAAGGTTGAGGAGGTTGGTGATTGGTTTAGAAGCCAACAACTTAATTCAAGAGATATAGTCTCCAGATTCAACATATGCGTATTGCACTACCAAGTCTGTAGATGAAAACCAGTAAGTGCCAGAGAGACTTTACTTAGAGGAACAGAGCTCTTATTCAGGTGAATATTGAAATCACCAGTCATGAGAATATCATCACAATAAGTATATAAAATAAGTGTATAAAGTACATAAGTATAGCAAAATTGTGACCAGGGGCCATGTGCTTGAAAGAGTATCACAAGATGGAATGGTCTGAGTCTGTTGCTCTTAACGCAGCAATTTATAGCTGCCAATTTATAAACAAAGATAAAAAGAACGAACTTTTCTCAGAAAGTCATGCTTACCCTTTGGTCCACCAAAGCCTACGGGATAATCAAATGCCATCCTTTCCTGTTATAGTATTCTGCAGGGTTGTCCCTGTAAGAACATGTCTATTGGAAATGTGAATGGAGTGTTACGATGCAAATCTAAGTGAGAAATGATATTTCATGCCTCTACAACCAGTTTTCATATCTTTCATATCATCTTGACTGCTCATCAACCCTTATGTCAAGCCATGCCAATGCTGGGCCAAAAAATTTTTCTGTGACCAGAGTCCCATGTGTTTGGGCCCAGCTTAAAGGTGCCAACAGCTCTAAAAACACTGCCTCTACACTGTGAACATGACAAATGAAGTTCAGTTTACTTAAGATATTAAATTATGATATTAAACAATGGCTGGATAGTGTTAACCATTACAAGTAAATTAACCTTTTTTGCATAAAATGCCCCCTGGAGTACTCCTTTAAAAATAGTATAATTAGGCTTTTTCAGGAAGATGCTGTAGTGTATCGCCACCTAGTAGCCATTCTGTGCCTCCCCCTGCTACTTTCCTGCAATGGAGAAAACACATTGGAGGAACTTCAAGGTTCAGTCTACTGTTTTAACATTTAAAAACTCTTTAAACATGGATACATTTATTTGAAAATTCTTAAATGGATGATGTAATATACAGGACTGTGCAAAAGTTTTAGGCAGTTTGGATCTTCAGTTACATCTCCATCACACAACAACAACATCAGGAAGGGATCTGATTTGTCTCAGATTCATTCTAAATCAGGACAAAAAAACCCAAACATATAGGTACAGTCATAAAGAACAATCTTCAGAGATAAGAACACCAAAGAGTCCTTCAAAAGATGGCCTGGCCCTCACAGAGCCTTGATCTCAACATCATGGAGTAAGTTTGGGAAGACACCGAAAGAGATAAAATCCTCAGAAAAACCGTGGCAAGTTCTCCAAGATGCTTGGAACAAACTACATATCAAGTACCTGAAAAGGTTTTTACAGTCGTACCGAGGAGAACTGGATCTGTTTTGAAGTTAAAGGGTGGCCACAGCAAATACGGATCTAATCTATGTTTTTTTTACTGCACTTTGGATGAAGTTCACTGACAATAAAAACTAATCATTCACGTTATATTTTGAGAGAATCCTCTATAACTGGTGCACAGCACTGTATGTCCATATGAAGTAAGATGTGGAACTGTGGCTAAAAGAGTTTACAAAATAGATAAGGGGGTCAAGGTTGGCAGCATAGCTAAAGAACATAGATAATGTATTTTTATGTAACCGTTTTTAGATGGTTATTACATCTTTCCATAGACACACAGTAAACATTCTGTCAGCACTGCTCCTGACCTGTCTGGACATCCTCGTATCTGTCCACATTGACCAGGCATGCCATGAGTGTGTGAGAGTCAACATGGACTGGGTCCACACATTGCTGCTTTTTATGGACAGATGCCTAAAGGGGCAGTTTTGTGTGTGTGTGTTGTGACTACTTGGTGTTATCATCTGGATTATTAGAGCAAAAAAAGAAAAAAAAATCAATGACTGTGAAATACCAGTAAAGCCTGACATATAAAGTTTGCACTTGACTACTTTATTGGAAAAAACAAAGGTGCTTTTTCTAAACTGTATTCTTTTTATCACAGCTGCCATAGATACTGAAGTATGACATTGACAGTCAGTTATCATATTAATACAGTTCTGGGTGATTGGGTCATTGTGTCAGACTAAATGTCAGTGGCATACAAAAGCATGCAGATGAGTCAGTTCAAGAGCTAATTAAACAGATGAAGCATCGAGCAGAAGATGGCCCTAATGTTATAACAGTTTCATAGAACAGAGCTCTCATACCTTAAATTTTTAGAGATAAATCTAGGTTTATGTGACTATAAAAGACCATGAAATGTCGTATTTGCAAACATTTAATTCTCTTTTTGATAATATGATTTTATACACCTTGCAGCTGTGTGTGGAGAACTCTTTGTGAAAACTTGTAGGCTGACAGATCAAGGATAACTCATCCCAGACTCCTCATTACTACATAAAGACCTGATGTATATCGGTTGTTCTCTGTATAAGAGGAAGTTTCCTTAATGAGGAATGGGAGTACCCTGGGATTGACAAGCAGAATTCCATAAACATGTCACATCTATCAAAGATTGAAGAACAAAAACTTGCTTGCTACCTTAATGTATATCAGACACTTTTGAGGATTCTTTTTTGTTGTAAAGACTTCATGTGACTCTTTTGGTTTTTTCAAATTTCACTGCTGGCATACAGCTGACCAAAGGAGAATCATACGGTGGGATCTGAACAAAATGATTCGGGTTTATAATAAAAAAGGGGTCTGGTGTGTGTTACATTAAGGCCAAAAGAAAACATCTCACACCAAATCAGTGAGATTCGTAAGAGAGACAAATTGCTGGGTGTTTGAGCCTAAATCAATAAGAGCACCTAAAACCCAAATTGGAGGAGAGAGAGAAAAGTGAGGCAGAACAGCATGCAAGGCTGTCCAAGCATCAGCAAAAGAACAATGACCTTTTGTTGCTGACTGGAAGGCTTATATGGTGTGGAGAGAGGAGGCAGAAAAGAGGGGGAGAGTGAGGGTGAGAGAACAGAACAGATGGAAAAAAATCAGAATTGATAGAAACAAACATATCTCCCACTGAGGTGAACTCAACCCGGAAAATGGATCATGATCTGGATGTGGCACCCCCTGCTCCTCTGCTGCTGCTTGTCCAGTGAGCCCAGGTTCTACTACAGGCTCAGAGATAATGATCAGCGAAAAGAGAGAAGCAAACAGAAGAATTGGAAGAAGCTCAGCTTTCCATGTCTGCTGCTGTAGCTGATCGCAACAAAAGATGGGACAAAACCACCAAAAAAGGAGAGGGATGGGTGATTCCAGCAGTGGAACAAAGAAGGGAGAAACAACAACAATGACATCTGTTTCTGCTGTGGCAAAGGTGGACACTGGAAGGACTGTTCCTCCAATGTATCCACCGACTGCACCACAATGGTGGACTAAGGAGTGGGGAAGGGAGGCCACATCCAGGGGATGGATCCACCTCCAGGTCATATACTCAACACTAAAACTGACATATGTTGCATGAAGCTATTAAGTTTCTAGAAGCTAAGGTTTATAGCGACAACACACCACAAACACCCACAATTCAATTTACTTTGAAGGAACATCACATGGGAAATTAACACAAGTAAACGTGAACGTTGGTGACATGACTGTTAAGTTTTTAGTTGACTCAAGAGCTCTGTTCTGACTCATGCCGCATTGCCAGTTACACCTAAGCTAAGTGGTAGAACATGCTAAACTGTATAGCACCAGAGGTAATGTGTTCGATAAACTTTCAGCAGTTACAGTTAGACACACATCTGAGCTCGTTTCTCAGTCAGCACACAACACAATGCCACCATCCATCTTAGCATTGACGATGGCACGCTGGCTGAACCAGAGAAGGTTACACCCTGTTTATGGGCACATCACAAATATGACATGGGCCTGATGAAAGATGCCACATCTCTGATATTTCACCCAAACTCTGATTTCAGACCACGTGTCAAACAATATTCTATTAAAGAAAGAGGAAAGAGGCACTTGATGGCATAAAGCATATTTTTAAATCTCTTTTAAAAGAGGGAATAATAATTCTCTGTGATGATTCACCAGTTTGCACTTCAATTTTCCCTGTTTAAAAGGCTCCAACACCTGAAACCTATTCATTGGCAATTTGTGCAAGACTTGAAAGCAGTGAATGCTATTGTACACTGTGGGGCACCACTTGTGTCCAATCCAAACACTATTCTGTCTGAAATCTCACCGGATGCTACATATTTTTCAGCCATTGACCTTGCAAATGCATTTTTCAGCATCCCTGTTCATAAAAGCCAGTTTTAGTTTGCATTTCAATTCGACGGGCGTGGGTACATATGGACTCGCTTGCCATAGGGCTGCTGTCAATCTCCTGGAGTTTTCCACACAGCTTATTATAACATTTTGTCTGACCTAAAAAGAGTCTACTCCAATCCAATATGTTGATGATTTGTTCCTCTGCTGACCATCTGAAGAGGCATGCAAAAGAGATACTGTCACTTTATTGAAATTTCTAGCTAAAAATGGCCACAAAATGAATCTTTCTAAACTTCAATTTGCTCAGTCAAAAGCCTGAGACTTGTGATCGAAGCTGAAGGTAAGACCCTCAGTCCTAAATGCTTAGATGCATTCAGATCAATACCAAAGCCTCTAAAAAAAACCAAAAACAAATGTTGAGTTTTCTAGGACTGATATTATACTGTTGACAGTAGGTTCCGAATTACTCAAAAATTAAGGCTCCATCCTTGGTCCATGGACAGTAATTGGCAGCCAATGACAAAATCACTTGGACACCTCAAGCAAAACAGGCATTCAATGACTTAGAACTTCTTTTACAGACTGCTTTGACTTTAGGGAACCCTGACTCTCACAGACCTTTTGTGCAATCTGTTGAACAAAGTAAGGTCTCATGACTTCTGTGTTGTAACAGACACACGGTGACAAACACAGACCCGGTGCCTACGTCTCCACTTAACTAGATGCAGTAGCCACAGGACTACCATTGTGCTTATAATCTGTGACTGAAGCAGGGAAAGCAGCTGCAGCATCACATGATTAAGTTGGCTACGACATTTTGACATTCATTGTTCTGCAAGCTGTGTGTCAAAATTCTACACACACTGAAAACCTCACACCTTTCTCTACAGTGTAAATACCACAATAATTTGCTCGATTCACCAAAACATTTGTGTAAACCGTTGTAATGTTCTTAACCCTGCAACCTTGCTTCCTCTTCTGGGTGGTAGCTAAAAATACTACATGACATGGACATGACATGACTGTCAAGCAGCCATTGACCATGTTTGTTCTCCTAGGAGTGACTTTTCTGATGTTCCTCTACAGAACACTGACCTAGAACTGTTTGTGGCAGTTACACAGGTGACATGCAAGTGGGGTTTGCAAGTGGGGTTTGCAGTCGTTGCACTTCATGAAATATTGTTTAGTGGTAGGTCACCATCACACCTATCTGCACAATGTGCTGAAAGTTTTGCTCTCACTGAGGCTTGTAAATTAGCAGCAGCTTAAACAGTGAATATCTATACAGAAAGCAGATATGCTTTTGGGGTGGTACATGATTTCAGGTATTTTTGGAAGAGCGAGGCTTTTTGACCTCACAAGGCAAACCTGTCGCTCGTCATCACTATGTTTCTGCACTGCTAGATGCTGCTGTGAAATGCACTGCACACGCGAATGCTTCTGATACTGTCTCTGTTAGTAATACAGCTCATGATACGGCAGCAGAGCAGCAGCTTGCTCTTCAAACTATTTTCACAGGCTGACGTTTCAAAATGTTTGTGCTGACCTGACCACATTGCAGGATCTCTCCATACTTGAGTGTCCTAGTGTCACCAGCGAGGGAATGACATAAATCGTGGACAACAGACAACGCAACCATGGTGAAATTCTTAATGCTACTTTAAG
Organism: Istiophorus platypterus; assembly: GCA_016859345.1. Taxonomy (NCBI): domain Eukaryota; kingdom Metazoa; phylum Chordata; class Actinopteri; order Istiophoriformes; family Istiophoridae; genus Istiophorus; species Istiophorus platypterus. The sequence goes on along the minus strand of CM029112.1, from coordinate 19,396,583 downwards.
TACTCTAATTAATCTCAATATGATATTGTATTTTTTTTCTGCTTGTTGAGTAATCATGAATGATCAAAAGGGAGGATATATAGAAGAGATGTAGAGGCAAAGTTTATGTGACTACAAAAGACTCTGAAATATTGTATTTGCAAACCTTTAATTCTATTTTAGCGAGTATGTTTTTATACATCTTGCAGCTGTGACTGGAGAACTCTTTTTGAAACCTTAAACTGGATCTGAACCTTTCTCCTAACACACGGCCTGTCAAAAGTATCTTCCGTAGGCTGACAGATCAAGGATAATTCATCCCAGACTCTTCATTACTACACAAAGACATGATGTGTTTCGGTTGTTCGCTGAATAAGAGGTTTCCTTAATAAGGAATGGGAGTACCCTGAAACTAATGACCAGAACTCCATAAACATGTAACATCTATCAAAGATTGAAGACTTTCTCACTGCCTTAATGTATATCAGAAACTTTTGATGATTCTTTCTTTGTTAGACTCTTGTACAGACTCTGTATGACTCTTTTTCTGATTTGATCCTCTTGCATGCAAGACTGAATAAACCAGAGAAACATGAAGTTATGTCAGATTTCTTCATTTTGTTCAGATTTTCGACATAAAAATCAGTCAAAACCAATTGACAAAAGTTTCCAAAACCAGATTCTCCCCTCATGCAACTGCTAATGTTAATTACCTCAGATCAGCAATAAAACATTCAGTAGAGAACATTCTGAGAAAAATTAATGCTGAAAATAGTACACATATCTATTCTGTACAGAGGGAATTATGTCCTTTACACTTGAAAGACTGTGCTTTGTTAAGAGAAAGTGATGCTACTATAGCTTTTATGTATAGTTTATTAAAAAAGAGTTGCATGTCCCAAGAAAACATAAAAATAGGGCATAAAAATAGAATGATGGAAACAGGTAGCACTAGACTTACAGTACAGACATACGTGCAGAAAGTAATAGGCAGTCTTCTTCCAGCAGTTTTAAAAGTAACAGTGAAACACAGTTAGAACAGATGCATGCTGTCATTCACAAACTAAAACTCGTTTTAAATTGACATGTTAAAACAGTATGTTATGTGAAAAGGAGTGGGAGTGGGAGAGCGTGAGCCAGTGGAAACAACAATTTTGTGCAATTTTGTTAGTAAGCCGCATTTATGTCATTTAAGGTATTTTTGGACCAAAACTCCTGAGCACCTTTGCAAAGGAATGTGTGTTTGTAGAAATTGTTAATTTTTCAGTGAATGTGAGTTCACGGAAGAAAACTGTATATGAAGTTGTGAGCTTGTAGATGTTTTCTCACGCAAATAAAAATTAAACTTTCGCAGATTAAGCATGGCACCTTCTCAAATCCTATCCTATTGCAAAGTATCCATCCAGATGGGACAGAGAATGTTGGGCAGAATGTGTGTGTGGCAACCCAGTTGGTTTACAACAGGGTCCATCAGATAGACAAACCCTAGAGAGCTGCTGAAATGATAATCAAAGCACTTTTGGCATTACCTGCTCTGTAATCACGTATGGATCAAACTAAGGCAAGCATTTTTCATTCTAGTGCCATGAACTGAGTTAAAGATTTAGAGCAGCAGGAGTAGAAAAGGTGGCCAGTTTGCTGCGTTAAACATTTAGCTTAAAGTTACTCTTGGGTTCTCAAATCTGATCCAGCAATAGGGGGAGAACATCCCACATCTGTACCACCTCTCCTACAACTGAGACTTTGATCTAACCATGAGGCTGACTTTTATGTGTCAGTACACAGCTAGAGGTGAATATGTCTCACCCCATTCCGCTAGGAATGAGAAATCTAGGAGCAGACCATCGTAACCTAGGAGGGGGAGAGTCAGAAACAGTATTGATATGTGTAATTATATTAATCACTATGTGTAATTATATTATTTTTTAGGAATGTGTACCTATGTAAATATTTATTTATTTATCCAGGTTAGTTTCCATGTCCATGTCCAACTTTCATTGTGTCTTCTAAAGTCTATACTGTCTTCTAAAGAAACTCAAGCTAAACACAATGGTGAATTTTATGTGGACAACTATGAGGACAAGTCGCTTGGATGGTTGACTGTATTTATGTTAACAGAGTTAAAAGGAAAGGAGCTAAATGAAATGGAGAGGAGACAGGTAGGATGGGGGCAGATAGAGAAAGAAAATGTAGGCTAGAAATGGGTGATGTTGCTTGAGATGTAAAGCCCTAGAAATTAGCATAATAGCTGTTCCAGGGAGTTGCTTTCTGTGTTAATTTTGGGTCAGACTGAGGGATAATTGTTTGAAATTGTTCATGTAAAAACCATGTTTATTCTAAACATTGTATGAGGCTCGTGGTGGTTGCCCCAATAAACCTTTGGCATGAGTCCTTTTTTCCCAGAGATCTCTATAGCAGAGGCGGAGGGTGCAAACATCTTTTGGAAATATGGCAAGTTGAAATAAACTGCAGTGATCTTTTAAGGCCAAAACTGACAACTGGTTTTATTGCGTGTCACCAGATATGAAGTGTATATATTTAAATTTTGTAATGGTTTACATGCAAAACACAATGATACATAAAAATATATTTCTTTTGCTTTGTGGATATTGCTCAGGGCATGAGCTAACAGTTCTTTGACCCTCAGTTGATGCCATAGCCTGTATCCAGATTTAATTAGGCATTGACTCAGACTGCCAAATCCAGAGTGACATAATCATTTTAGACACCACCAGCCTGAGTGTAAGATCTGATCTTTGGATTTGCCACACTTTGCAAACAGACACTTTTAACAAAACAAGTGTTTTTAATCAGAACATTTGCCTTGAAGAAATAGGTGCTGGCATGCCAGATAGAAACTCAGAAAGAAATCGCAATTGGTAGTTGAAAGGATGAGTGCCAAACACAAAATGGGGAAAGCAAAGGGCTAGAAGGAAGAGGGATGGGAGACATGTGGTGGTCAGTAGAGGCATGGAGGTTTGGAATGAGTTTATTTCAGGGGGGATGACATTTGGTGAAGCAAAGGAAGGGGAGGTGGTGGCTGAATTGAGACCTGGTGAACCAGTAACCCCGCAGCTTGTGTTGAGGCTGAACAGTTCAACTAAGGGTGATTTGGATTTTTAAAACCAGTTGCTGTTTGTAAAAAGCTATACATGTACATAGTTATGCATATGCTTTTCTACAGCAAGATTTACTTTTGCTTAATCGTCTACGTGACAAATGCTGTGGAAAGTAGTTGATTTGAAGTATCAGTTGGTTAATACCTGTTCTAGAAGTGTCAGCTTGGAGCCGTGTGAAGCAAATGGAGGGCTTGACCTCCACAGCTCCAGGGGCAAAGGCTGTAGTCAACCATAGGAAATATTGGTTGAATGAAAGAGAACATAGTCTTCAACCAAATGATTGCTAACTGGGAAAAAAATCTGCACATAAACTCTAGATTGACTGAATCGGCTACAGCATACTGAGTGCATGCCCACTCTGCCCATATTCATACAATTTCTGAAATAGAACAATATCAACCAGTGATCTCAGCACAACAACTATTGAGGAATATACAAAGCCTCAAGCCTTAAACATGAAAGTCAATGGAGCAGATTGTCCTAATGCAGACAAGTAAGCCTGCCATTTTTTAGATATGTCATGTTGACTGTTGCCATCTAGTGGTTGCAAAGTTTACACCTGACTTTTTGGTTGTCGGTTTTAACAAAATGCAAAATGATTGACACTTTTGTCACATCAGCTGGCTATTGTCTCCATGATAAATGATCTTTGACTGCTTCTCAGTGGACAGTTCAGCAGTGGGTCCCTGTAATATTTTTATAAGGCATTACAGTATTTTGTATGATATCCATGAAGAGTAGTGTCAGCGTGGATCTGTTTCTGCAGGAGGGTTCACACAAAACTTGAACCATCTTTATCTACAGAACAAATAACATACTGAAATTCAGTTCCAGCCAGTAGCAGCACTGTAGAGATGCAAGCCAGCTGCTAAATGTTGCTGGACTACACCCATTAAAATACAATACAATACTGTGCTCTAAAAGATCAGCTTGGTAGAGCACCCTGGTCATAATTATCTTTCTAATCAACTTTTTCAATTTTTCCAAGTTTTATCTCTTTCTATCTTTATTTATTTATTTATTCATTTATTTATTTATTTATTTTGACAGAAATTCAAGACATCATGCCACACATAAATGGACATACCACTGGTGTCATCTCCTCTGGTGTCATCAGAAACCTGATGACACCATAGGAGTTTTCATTCTTGGAAAAGGGGTTTTAGAAAAAAAAAAAAGAAATCCAAGCGTTTTTGGATTTGGAGCTTGTTTCCCTTAAGGGCCACCGCAGAGAACTACTGTTTGCTAAATATTTGCAGAAATGTTCCCCCACACATTTTCAGAAGAATTAGCTTCTGAGCCTAATCCAGCCAGTGATTACATCCTACAAAATCTATTTGCTGTTGCAGTTTTCTTTTATAGAAGCGTATTTTCTTGGAGCCTGAATTACAGGAAGAAATCTTCACTCATGCATAACCCTTAAAATGCATTCAAACATGAAATTACAGAGGCAAATTCATACATAATTAATTAAATTATTTATGTATGTATGTCACTTATTTCATCATAGTATTACTTCTATCATTTTTCAAATATCTTTTGTCTTCAGTATTTTGTGCTCCAACAGTTAATACTTAGCTTTACACATCTATATTTTTGTGGACAAGCATATGTTTTGACTTGCTGTCCATGTGTCTTAGTCCATTAAATGTAATGACTGTGGAACCATGTATCAACTAAATACAAGAGTTGTCATTTTGGAGATGATTGAACGCCTTTGTCTCAGGTTGGAGTTCACAGTGGGCAGCAAGACGCTGAACCGCTTTCATCTGATCGAGAGGCATTTTTTCAGAAACCTCCTGCTCAAAAACTTTGACTTTGGCTTCTACATTCCACACAGTAGAAAGACCTGTGAGCACATCTACTGCTTACCTGACCTGGAACCAGAGACAGGTATGATTAAATACTGTTACTAATTATAAGGTACTTTACTACTACTACAGAAACAGATACATGCACACAAGCTCAGACATAGACCATTTGCACAACAATACAGGTTTATATGTTAAGCAAGGTTCTGTCCATAATAGGAACTCTCTAAATATTAATGGGGTGGGAAATGGAAAACCAAGATTATAAATATTTTCTTTGTACCCATCCCCTTGACATAGAAAAAAGGTGCTACAACTGCCAAATCCAAAATATTAGAAATCATATGTTAATCTAACAATTCAAGTAGAGAGTGTGATCATAGAGAGCCCCCACATCACATTTAAGAAGTGGAATTAGTAAATGCCAAAATAATGGCTTTATGACCTTCTATTGTTTGGATGATAATATAGAATTATTGCATTTAAGTATACTTGCATCAGTTTTTAAATAATCTTAAAGCTCAGATCTTACAATTTTAAACTCCCTTGATCTTTTTTTTTTTCTGCTAAGTTCAGTGGAGGAAATGATTGCAAACCCGTTGGAGATGCGCTCGGACAGTTTTTACTTTGTCAACAATAAGCTGATCATGCATCACAAGACAGAGTACTCCTTCCCCCCACAAAGAGAAACACACATCCAATGAATAGGGAGGTTAGTAACGCCTCTAATGCTGTTACATAAATGATACTTCAGGTTGTACAACTATTACTTTTTCCAAGGTTTTGCTTGGTGACAGTAAATCTTAAATATTGCCTGAAAACCATGGGCTTCTCCTTTGGGAAAAACTTGGGGCAATGGACAACTACTGAGTGCTTGATAAAAAATATCAAAAAAAAGTATTGTTACAGTTTTACCATGTGCTCTGTATACATGAATTTATCCATCTTGGAGTTGTCAGGAGATAATGATAACAGCGCAATATCTATCAAAATAATAAACATTTTCATCCATTAATTTAATTTGTCTTAAAACATTTTTCAGTTCATAAATTATATACAGTTGCTTTATTTAACAGACAGAGAATTGAAAGATTCTTATTGGTAGTTCTTTGCCGTTTTGTCATAATACACATCACATTCACCCAGTTTGGGAGACATCCCATTAGGACATATAAAACAGAAACCAACTCTCTGTGTTGTGGAGAGTTCTATTTCATTTTTCCTGGACACAGCAGATGGTGGAAATCCAGTTATTGCATATCATCAAATATAATTCATAGAACCATAATTACATTTTTAATTCTACAAAGAATAGTATTGCAAATGTTTTTTATGTAAAAGACAGACAAATTAGAAGTTGAATTGAACGTACATAAACCAACAAGTTACAGTTCCTAAAAGTCTGCTATACAAAGGCAGTATACGTAAAATCCTATTTGCAGTGTCACGGTAAATTGTTTGGAGAGTGTAAAGTTCTGTGATATGAGTTGACTATTACTCCATAGCTTGCAGTGTAACATATGCTCTGAAAATAAAGACCTGAGACCTCAGCCTGTCTCAAAGCAAATGATGTGTCACCTTAAAGTTGTATACAAAAAAATCTATTTGTGTGTTTGTTTGTTTTTATGTGTGTTTGTGTGTGTGTGGGGGTGTGTGTGTGTGTTTTGACTTTACCGGACCAGTGTGTAGGATTTAGTGGCATCTAGAGGTGAGGTCGCACATTTCAACCAGCTAGTTACCCTTCCTTTCCAAACTTGAATGTGAACCTCAGGAAACATAAAAACACAAAACCCCTTCTCCATTTTATGAATTATGAATATTATATTCCATTTCTGGCAATAGATCCCCCTAAATCCAACACAATGGTCCTTTAATCTATGAATAGAGTTGATTCATTTAATAACATGTTAATGTGGAAAAGGAAACTGAGGATTCTGAATCTATGTTTCCTCTTATTAGCCTGGTCCCCATAAATAATCTACTGATGTTCATAATCTACTGAACAGAGAGGTGATTTTAGTATTGCATAATCACATTATCTTAGCCAAACTTGTATTGAACAGTGCAAAACTGATATTTACTGTGAGTGTGTTAAAATGCCTTTATTATGCCACAATATGTCTCCTCCTTTTTCTTTTAAATTTATTGTACAAGTACCTGTGTATCATCCACCTTCATAGGTTTGGGGAATCCTTGACATGCAGTTGTTGACTAGTTGACTAGTCATGACTATGGCTTAACAATAGTCAGCAATAATGTGACGTAATTCAACCATCTGATCAAGAAAGGTAATGTGCATGCAGTCAAGTGAGTATGTGCATGGACAGCTATGTGACAAAACATCACTGATACAAAGGAAAAGGGGAGATTGACCTAAAGTTTCTGGAACAAAGAGAAAAAAGGTGGGATAAGTTAAACAGGATGAGGTTTAAAAGCTGTTGGCCGGAGGATGGACTAGTGACAAGAAAAAAAATTGGAAGGGGAGGAACACAGAGAGGGACGGACAACAGCACACACATCTGGAAATAATTTAGGAGAGAGAGAGCAGGAGAGAGAGAAAGGGAGAGGGAGAAAGATAGTTCTGGTAACAAAGGGAAAAAAAGAAGGCTAAAATTACATACACTCAGTATAAAGTTCAGAATCAAGGAAGAAAACATTCAACTGGGGACAGCAGGAAGACACAGTCTACCAGTGCAGAATAATACGGAGGAAGAGAAGAAAGGAAAGCTGGTTGAAAGGCCTGGCTGGTTCAAGGACCAAACCGGGGGAAGGCTAAGCAAAGATCAAACCGTGGTGAAGGACCAAGGAGTTACAAAGAGGAGTGTGGCAAAGACAAGACCTGAAAGAATTGAGATTCATCCACAGGTAACGTTAACTTGAACTGCAGTTGTAATTACACAGATACTGAATCTGTACATCATTACAATCTAATGAAATAGCATGTTCAAAACTCATTTAAATGAATGTATATTTCATCATAATAATCACTGTATATGTTGGTATTTAGTTTACATGCATTCAAAATGAACAATAGTTTCCCTGTGCAAACTATCTGTACATCCCATTAGACATTAGACTGCCAAAATTTTTGTTTTTAGTTTATTTATTTACATGAGTAACTAGAAAGAAAACATAGAGCATCAAAGGGGTCAAAGTGAGTCAAAGTGGTGATGGTGAGAGCAAAAAAGAGTGTCTCACCAAAAAAGAAAAAAAAGTTGAAACGCATTAAAGTTTGTAAAGTTTAGAATCCAATGAAATCTGTCACATGTATCATGCTTGACTATCATAATGTAAAGAAGTGTGCAGCCTTGGAAGAAGCCTGCACATATTTTCTCTCTTTCTTTCTCACTTTCTTTCTTTCAGCTTTCTGTTGATATTCCCTGGTAAAATACTTACAGGACAGGTTGACTGTTCTAGTTTTTTAGATTATCACAATGTTCTCCATCATTTATAATCATGCATAGAGCATCTCGTCAATCAACTTTTGCTTTTCAGAACTCACTATTCTACTGTAACTTCCCTTTTGGTTTTAGCACAGTTCAATGGTCATTATTTAAACTTTCAAAAAACATGTTCATCTCAGAAATCGTAAAGTTTCTAGTGTATTTAGGTGTGTTTAGGTGTTCTATGTTCTATCTATAAAATGAAGGCCAGTGCCACTTGCTGTCAGGTCTCATTGACGATAGCGTCTGATGTATGTTCAGTGAACCTGCTCCATGTACCTGACAAGGATCTCTAGCAATTGCATTCTGTATATAAACCTCGCAAAACATTTACCATAGCAATGTCTGGTGAGAAAATGGTTTTGCATCTTTAATAGTTTTGGAAATTAAATGACAGGAGTTGTGGTCCTGCTGATAGGGGTCAGAAAACTTGCATGTGGGTAGAGCTTAGTAGTCCACTGTTGACCTTGTGAACATCTTGGAAAGTTGGCAAAAAAATCTGCTAATGAGGACCAGGTGATATGTTAGAAGGCTCCAAAACAAGTTATTAAGTAGACCTTGAGCTGAGAATGTTTGCCAACTCATAATGCAGATATTTATTATGTCACTTAGTTTCAAGGACTTGTTTTTTCTTCAACTTGTTTCAAATTCTATTTTCAATTTGCACAAATAGACCAAAGAAAAAATGAATCTAACAAAATATACCCAACCTTTGCCAGTCTAAATTCTTTAAAAAGTCAGGAAATACCGGACAAGACACCTTTTTTTCCCTTCAGGGATCAATAAAGTTTTTCTGATTTTGAAAATGATCCTCCCCTCAGACAGTTGTGTGTGCAATGGCACAGGGAAAATCCTATGGGAAAATGAGAATTCAAGAAAATGGAAGAGAGAGTAGATATTTATATCTACTATAACTAGTAGATATTCAATACTCAAAGGATAAGAATTCAATGCTGTTGTTTAAAGTAATTCAAATGTAATAAATCCATTAAAGTATGTCCAGTGGGACCAGCTGGTTGTTGCATGTCACTCCCACTCAAGGTATCTCCACAGTGGCTGACAAATATAGCACATGGTGTATGTGGGTCAGAGGAATCAAATTAATTCATTGAAAAAACACAAATGCTATATGTTTTATAACATGTGAGAAGCAGCAATGAAATACCATAGTGTTCCATTAATTACTGTAGGTAGCCTTATTATGTACTCTGACTTCGCATAAGAGTACTTGATAGAACATCCACTGACATGCAAAGGACAAAAAAGTTTTACATTTTTTTTATACTTTTGTACAACATTCATAAAGTAGTTCTGGATCATTCTTAGTATCATAAGATACGCTCAGCACACAAACACATACATACACAGAGAGAGACAAACCGGGGATGGAAACACAAGAGAGTAAAAGAGAGGCAGAGCAGATACTCTAACACATGCTGGATTTCAATACAGTATGCTAACTGTAAGTTAGCCAGCCGGCCTATCTCTAACTAACATTATTGCCCATTTTAAAAATGACAGTAAAAATCAAGGAGCATTCCTGCATTACCTGTAATTAATTCTGTTCAGTCCAAAAAATGTCAACAAAGTTGGGTTTTTATGGGCCAGTAATGAGCGTTGGAACTTAAATGCATTAAATAGATTATGATTTCATAGATTAACTGATCACTGCTTTCGATCTGAATCTCTGTTCCATCAGAATTTTGCTTTGTTGTTAAGGGATGTTTGCTTTAAGCTCTCCTATGAATCACAGTTTTGCTGTGGTAATGGGAAATGCCTTCAGCGTAAAATTAGACTTACTGAGGAGGGGAGGGAGCTTCCTTCCTGTCAGCAGTTTGACTTCCTGTGTGGGGTCAGTAGTTGGTGTGAGGACCATTCAGGCAGATACAAATCAAACTTCCACTGGGAACATGCACAAGCACACACACACACACACAGACACAGATGGACACAGACAGACACAAACATGGATGCAGACACACTCAAAATCTGGTTTCAGACTTGGTGTAACAGCAACAAAACAGTGATACACTCACTGAAAACCGCTCTGCAAATAATTATTTCTGGATTTAAGTGATAGGTTTACATTTTTTCAAGTCTGTCTTAAAACAATAGTAATATGAACATGCACACTGACAGAGTTAGTTGTTCTAATTATTGCTTCCATCAATAGAGCCTGTGAATTAATCGTTTCCTACATGATTCCAATGGGACAAAAAATCTACAGATTTCATCCTATGCAAAAAGACTCCCTCCAGTTGACTGCCTCAGCAGTGTATGTAAGATAAATCCAGTATGTACATTCATCCTTGCAGTAGCCTGTTTGAGTAATTTCCACTGCTGTGCAACAACAACAAATCTACGTGTGACTATCAGAATGTATCACCCCCCCCACAAAGATCAGATGGTGTTGTGTGTTGGTCTGACCATGAAACTGGCGATAAATTGACATTTTGGATTTTAAGAATAATACGTTTTATTATTCAACTCTACGATACAAATTTTCCATCTTGTGACTTGGACCTCCTCCCACACACCAGCCCTCTGACAAAGGAAACTCAAAACACACAACAATAAATCCTTAAAAGATATTGTGCATTTTTCCTCAGTCATCTGTTTAACCATGGTGGCCAACATTACCGTGGCTATTTCACATCTTCCATCCAAAAATCAATAGAAATATTTTTGACATGAAGTATTGTTTAAACAGTTTATTTGCTCTCCTGTTTCCCTCTCTCTTTTGTAGGATGTCTGTGTCCCAGAGATGTTTGTGCTGTGTCAAATATTTGATGTTTGTCTTTAACCTCATCTTCTGGGTTAGTATTTGCACAAGTCAGCCTCAAGTTGTTGTCATATCTGTTACATATCTAAAAATTAAATAAAATTTGAGAATTTTTTTCCCATGTGGGATTTCCCTCTCTCTATTAGAAACATTCATTTGAGGATAATATATTGTAAATAATGTTACAATTTAACACTAGTTTGACTCTACACTTCCTGAAAAGCTAGGAGGATGTGGCTTGTTCGGCGTTGGAGTCTGGCTGTCCTTCACACAAGCCGAGTTTTCCTCTCTTCCCCTGTCCTTTCCATCCCTCTCAGCAGCCAATCTGCTGCTGGTTGCCGGTGGCATCACCATGGTGACAGGGTTCCTAGGTTGTCTTGGAGCCCTTAAGGAGCAGCGTTGCCTGCTGTTCATGGTGAGAGGCCTAAATGACAGTGAAGTTGCACATATTCTTTTTGTGTTATATTTGGTGTCATCTTGTGTCAGATAATCGGATAACGGATGGGCAGGAAATAAGCGAAGATAGATGTGAAGAATGACATGCAGCATACGTGATCAGATGTGTCCACTGTGGTAAAGTGGTCTCCCACCAATCAGAAGTTTGGGTTTGATCCCCGGCTCCTCCAGTCTGCATGTCCTTGGGCAAGATACTGAACCCCAAAATTGCCCCCGGTGTGTGAATGAATGTATATGCGAATTATTGTGTGTATATGCGCAACAATGTGTAGAAAGCGCCGTTTGAATGTGTGTGTGAATGGGTGAACGTGACAGTAGTGTAAAAGTGCTATGATTGGTCAAAAAAGACTAGAAAAGTACTATATAAGTACAGTCCATTCACCATTACATGAACCAGTCATGTTGTGGTTCATGTTCAGATATTCTCATCTTACTGAAATATGATAATTTACATAGCTTTTTCTTGTATACAGTGTAATGTCAGAGTCCAACTGCTATTCTCTTTTCTGCAGTTCTTTGTGATCCTTTTGCTCCTGGTCCTAACAGAGGTGACTCTAGTGTTGATTATTCACATCTTCCATGACAAGGTGAGCTCAACATCTACAAGGTTCATGTTCAAGAATTCAAAACTTTTACTATCACATTTTCCTGTGCAATTTTCATAACAATAAGATGTAAAATCCTTGACCTTGAGTGAGACCTTCAGCGTATTCAATAAACACAATAGACACAAAAATTATAATTGTTTGCAGAGCCGTTTTTTGTTATCATACTATACATGTTTGTAATGCCCCATGACTGCCAAGGATGTTGTTGCGCCAACATATTTTTTTCTCTTCTAAAGAACACATAGAAATAACAACTGAAATCCCCTTAAACTAAGGTTTTCTTTTGAAATCACAAAGCATATGTGTTCCTACAATCTTTACCGCTAGAGATAACAATAAAAAAAAAAAAAAAAAAACAACAAACACAAACAGGAAGTCAGACAGACAAACAGACTGACTAGGTGCAAAACACACCAGCCATGATCCTGGGTAGTGATGTGTAGATGAGGAAACAAATAGACCATGAATGCAACTCAGATTTTCTGTAGTAGGGTATTATAGCATCACAGACATAATAGTTCTACAAAGTCATTGTTCTGGAGCTTTCAGTTATATTGCATGATCCTCCTTAGCATACTAAAAAGCCCAGTTCATTTAAATCTTTTTTAAATGAACAATTTTAAAAAAGAAGACAACATTGACAAAAAGGAACATTTTAACATCTACATTTTTGTGACAAATAGGCAAGCTCCGTCTGCGGAGGAAGATCTTGTGATACGATCAAATGTTCCAGCTACTAGTGGACTTTTGTGTTGACTTACTGACTCATAGATACAGATGTAGTGAAGTGAGGCTAAACATTGGAGTGGAAATTTGTAGCATAATTCAACTTTGTACTGGCAGAGGTAAATTTTTATGTTTCTCATATAAGGATCAGTGGTCAGGTCTTCAATTCCCTGATCACCAAAATAAATCTGGTTGAAAGTGTAGCACTGTCCCATCATTATCACCGCTGCTTTGAACTTAACCAAGGTACTTAACCCCAGCCTGCTCTGCATAATGGCTAACAACTCAGACAATGGTTGCTTAACAATTATTTATAGCCTGAGTATCCTGAGTAGTACAATATGACATTTTCACATTTTTCGTGGTTATATTACATACATACATACCTGGTTAAAAATTTTGGCAACCCTGGATTTTAGGCACAGAATTTAGAGTCTTCAGAAATAGATGAAAATTAAGTGAATTTTTGTATAATCAGAATATTTAATTAAACATGAAAATAAAGTCCAAATAAAGGAAACTGAAATTAATGCTTATACTTTTGTTATAATTTTGATGTTATAACACAACTAACATGGCGTAAACAAGCTAATGTCACATCCGTTAAAATGGAGTCAATTTTTAATATATAAAAGAGCTGGATTGGGCTGTGTCAGTGATTTGTAAATCCAGTACAAGACTGTGTGTGAAGAAAATCCTAAGATTTTCTAGCTAGTCTCAACCAAGCGATTGCTAAATAGTGATGAATTAATAAACTGAATCAATGTATTAGCTTGTAAATATTGATGAATTATATATGAATGTACTAAGTCAACTTGACCTTTGTCAAAGTATGTTTTATTTTATGAATCTTTATCTACATACCTACTATATAAAAAGGTAGAATAATATGTAGTATTTGTGCAATGCAGGGTGAGTGAGAATTATGTGATTATGCTAATGTAGATGATGTCAAGAAATCTAAGTTTTGTAATCTGAGATATGCTGTTATTTTTTTCAAAAAGAGCATTTATTCTTATTTATATGTATATTGAGTATGGTGTAGTTTTGGTGTGTATTCATGAGTGCTTGAATCAGGGCGGGAGATCAACGACCTATGCAAACAAGATTTTGGCCCCAAAAAGGCTAGAAAATGCCCTGATTGTTTTTGCATTTTTAGCTTAAGCACATTGAGTTTGCTTCTATTTGTGGTTTAGATGAAGATAAGATCACATTGACAATATAGAAAACCAAGTCATTCCAGAGGGTTTAGTTACTTTTCCTAATCCTTGTAGTTAACATTTTTAATATAAAAATATAATCATATGTTGTTTGAAAAGGTTTACATTTTACATTACATTGGCACAATTTTTTTTCAGGTAGGTATTGCTTTATTAAGATCTGGTTTCAGCAGTTATATTGTTTGAGGACAGTTGTATACAGTATATGTATACAGATGGACACACTGTGGATACACCAGTAAATATGCATGAAGATTAACCTGTCTTTTTCCACCTGTCTATGTGTGGATGTTATCTGGCAAACTGCTGAATTCTGTTTTCCATGAGAAACAGCAAACTGCTTGCATGAGTAATGACAAGATTGTTGCCAATTCAGGGTAAACAGGAAAAACAGATATTTTCCCATGTCTGAGTGAGTTTAGGGTGAGTGCTAGGGTTAATCCCTCTGATCTGGGTTCCTCCCACAATGCAGACATGCAGGTTAATTGCTGTCTCTAAATCGCCTGTAGTATGAACAAGAGTGTAACTGAGCGTCTATCTATAAGTGCCACAACCCCGCACAGGATAAGTGAGTATAGATAAAGACTGATGAATAATTATGTGTCTGACCTCCTTTCTATCTCTTTTTTTCAGCTTGATTCCAAAGCACAAGGTGAATTAAAGGAAGGGATGAAGATTTATAAATCAGAACCTGGACTGAAAAAATCCTGGGATAATGTCCAGAAAATGGTGAGCAAACTAAGCAAATAATGCATGTGGCATGAATCCACGACAGGCTGTGTGCAACAGAATAAAAGATATACAAATTATATCACTGTGGGTCGTCAAGGAATCGGTATGTTTCAAACAAAGTGCTAAAATAAATCAAAAAGTAGGAGCAAGTATCTACCTTTAACTCTTTATAATGTAAGGTTACTTTACCACTGCTGAGCTATAGATACTGATATATTTGTTTGGTTTCCTTTGTCACTACCATAACAATTCAAATAGCATCTACCTGCTTGTTTGTTTGAATACTCAGTGGTAGAAAGTAGAGTTTGAAACAGTGATGTTAGTATGGATGGTAAATGGGCTGTTCTTATATAGCGATTTCTAATCTTTTTGACCACTCAAAGTGCTTTTACACAACTGACATATTCACCCATTCACATACACATTCAAACTGATTTTTCCACACATTGCAGCCCATATAAGAACACACATTCATTGATACACCAATGACACACATCACAGCCATTTGGGTTCAGTATCTTGCCCAAGGACACTTCGACATGCGGACTGGAGAAGCCAGGACCGAACCACCTTCCTGTTGATGGGCGTCTACTCTACCAACTGAGCCACCTCTATACCTTGACAACCTGTTTTCATTACTGACTAGTCAACATTGTTTACATGGATTATGTACCTGAGTACTATATCTCCACTCTTTGTATGTTATTCTCTATTTGCACAGTTCAAGTGCTGTGGAGTAACTAACAAAACAGACTGGTATGATGTGCTGAATGGAACGCTGCCCTCATCCTGCTGCTCTGTTGGGACTGACCAGTGTGTTGACGGATGGAGCGAGGTTGGTTTGTTGCTCCACTAGGAGAGGGGCTTTTTAGAGCACCAAGGGTCTAGAGGAGTACAATTAAGTAAACATGCTGTTTTCATTTTGTCAAATGCTTGAGTTTGCATTGGTCTGAATGCCTTCAAACATGATGAATTCCAGCAAATCTCTGTAACTGCTCATTGCACCTAGTATTTGTAAGGCTAAGTAGTTCTGACCCCACTTAAAATGATCTTGCAGTTAAGAGTGGCCAATTTAATAAGTCACATTTAGGTACAGTTAAGGTAAAGTATAGCTACCAGGAAATCAAAATGAAGCACCAACTGCTGCTGATCTAGGAAACAAGGCTGTCTGCTCTGTACTCACAGCATCTGTGAGTGCCACAACCGCACCTGCAGGTCAGTTTTGCTGCCTAAAGACTGACCTAGAAGTAATCAATCACCTCAGTGGTCAGGCAGGCTCTTTTTTGCATGCAAATGCACAAATACCTGGAACAGAGCCCATTTAGCAGCTTGGTTTGTAACAGTGATCACTCACTAAGTAATTCTTTTTATTAATTTCGGTATTAACTCTTTAATCTGCAGCTTCATTTTGTATGTTTGGTACAACACAGAGCAAACAGTACATGGAGCATTAAAGGCACAGGCAAAGTGTGGACATGCAAGTTTCAGTTTCAAAGTTTCAAAGTTTCAAAGTTTCACACTTGCAAGTGTGTGTTGAGTTTCACATGTGCAAGAGTGTGTGTGTTTTGACCAAGACCACAATGATATCAGTTCACAGCCAGTTTGGAGGTCACTGTGTGGCCTAGTATTCTTAGGCATATTTTAGTTACATCGCTGGACTTTGCTGACCTCTGGAAAAATGATTCTTGTAACATTATATATGTTATATATGTTATATATATGTTATATATGTTAGTCTCTGTTAGTGTCAGAAATCACAACACTCAAATAATGTTAAATCTGATACCACAGGGATGCCTTCTGTGCCTTGTTCTGTTGTCCTCTGTAATTCTACCTATCTTATCTACAGTGGCTTCAAAATGTAATCAGATCCCTTCGTTTTCTTCATATTTTACTGTGCTGTAGATTTAATATTAAGTAGAAAAAATTGCCATTTTGTCTGTCAAACTACAATCCACACACTAAAAGTGAAACTAAAAACTTTGAAATTATTGAGTATGAGGTGCCTATATGAGTCAATATTAGGCAAATGTAATTTGTTTACACTGTGTAATACACATTGCAAAGGTGTTTACAAGTCCCCACTATAATTAGTATATATACATATGACTTAGACTGTTTTTAATTGTGGCCTCTACGGACAAATGCAAACAGGGAAAATACATGCAACAAGAATATTTACTTTGGAAGTGCTCTGGGTCGCTAGGGGGAGTGATGGGCTCCATTTGGGTAAATAGCAACGGACAAGAATTTTTGTGTGCTCATCAGACTTTATGTAGAGTACTTGAACTAACCTAACAAATCATTAATCTATATATATATAGCCAATATATATATATATATATATATATATATATATATATATTTTATTTTTTTTTATTTTATTTTTTTTGGCAATAAAGTAACCATTTTGATTTCAAATGGCACCTAATCACTATGTCACTGTTGGTCTTGCAGCTGCCAAATTGATTGTTGCAAAAAAAAAAGCTATACACATAACTAATGTAATTACTGTTGTCAACATGTCTCTGGAGACTACAGATTTAGTACCATGGTCAGAAGGCAATGTAAACCATGTCAGGACCATGCCAGTGTTTCTGCACATGTCCTTGTGTGTGTGAACAAATCAGAGACATACATCTGGACTAAATTCAGATGTATTTTGAGAGAAGTAGGCAGCTTGAAAACAGCACATAGGCAGTACTAAGGTCAAACTTTGCAGGAACTGTTGAAGCCAGCTGGCTGCAATGTATTTTTTTTCTCATTAGTTTACATTTAGACTTTGCCACCACAGCTTTGAGGATAATTCCAGTTTATCATAACTTGGGTATTTTTTCATAATTTTGGCCATTGTTTCATTTTGTTAACATTGTTATCATCTACTACTTGCTGAGATCTTTGAACATCATCACTACAGTGAGGTCTGATAGGATAAGAAACACCAAGTCACATGAACAGACAGGCTGTAAACACAATTAACACACAATTATCTAAAGCAGTTTATTTGAAAGTAACACTAAAAGTGGGCACAGTTGAAATGTTGCTAAAATAATTTCTCATTCCACTGCAGTAAGTGCAGCAGATCAGAGGTGACATGAGTCTGTAAACTGTGATGGATGCTTCTGAAATATCATAGTTTGGGGAATAATTTTCGGGTTTTACTGTTCTTAATTGCCTCCTCATATGAGTTTGGCTGATCCTAATGTCCATTGTATTCCCAGATCTCAGCAAGATTCATATTGCTCACCGTATATCTGAACAAAGTTGTAATACTGAACTGGAATTATTTTTGAAACAGCTTTTGAGACAGACCACCTCAGTGGATTTGTGGGTATTATTATTTGTCTGTTATGGCATTCTTTGTGCACTATCATGCAGATATCTGTGTTTGTCTCAGACATGGAGAGTCCCTAATTGGGATTACCTGTCATCCTTTATTGATATTTTGTAAGATAACTTGTAATCATTCCTCCCTTCACTAGTCTCTGCATTTCATCCATTCATATGTTAATCTTCTTCCTCTTCTACACCTATTCTTTTCTTTATAAGCTCCACGTCCCATGGCTCCCCTCCCTCACACTCTCTGTCTCTGTTCGTCCCCTGCAGCCATGCTATCAGAAGGCCAGGCAGTGGTTGCTCACCAACATCCCCTCAGTCCTGGTGTTTGGAGTCTGTATTGGTGTTGTACAGGTACTTGTCTCTAATATTTATTTAACATTCATTTGATCAGTTTTCTCTGTATTCATGTTGTCAGTTTAAGTCCTTGTATCCCTTAATGATTTCCCTCTATCTTTCAGGCCCATAAATAAATTCAACGTCAGTGGATTGTAACACAAACACATTGTTATTGAGCTTCACACATTTACTTACACTCTTTGTATTTTGGAGTATTTGACTGAGAAGGGTGCAAAATACTGTATTTACAAAGGGTTGAGAGTACAGTCACTGTTTATCAAGATTACTTTCTTATTTAGATTTCCAGAGTGTTAGACACAGGACATCAGTATTTTGAATTCAGTTAATCACGTGGATCAACATAATGTGGATGTACTGTCTTTAAGTACCAGCTTGTTTGTGTCATGTTCATTAGTGGAAAAATGATGAGCTAATGGCCACCAATTTTTCCTTTCAATGACTTTGTGACCTATGGTTTATAATCAGGGGTGAAGGGCCGGTAGGCTGATACGGTTCAGTACTGTGTATTACTAAAAAATTAAGTGGCGGTAAGCAGTACCAGAAAGAAGGGAGAGCAGCTGCCTGCTAAAACCCACATTGAAAACCAGTCAAGGTCGAACTTTCAGCAAGAAAACACACCCGCCAACATTATGTCATGTTATTCTTTTCTAGGTGCAAAGGTGCAATTTCTACTATTGATGGAGGGGACGTATCCCCTCCTATTTTTGTCGCACTCCCTTTTCACAGTTTCAGCTCTGACTGTCCCACTGAGAAATGTAGATGGAAGATGCTTTGAGTTCATCAAAAATGGTAAAATGCTAATCATCTATAGTTATCAATGTGGGCTCACAACTTTTAGGCTTTACAAGCAGTAGTCAGGGATTATGAGATTTTTTTCTGGTGAGATTTTGCCTCGCATACAGGCCATCCTATCTTCTCGGTGGAGGTTGCTGGGGCTGAAGGTAGTTTTGGAGGAAGCCCGACATTTAAAATTTTTTGAGGAACCTCTGACTTCATCGTGCCCCTCCACTTCTGAAGCCAAACCCTTCATTGAGCACAGCCTATGTAGTTACCATGCTGGATGTTGATGCCTGGGAAAGTGCTTCATTTTTATTGTGGTGTGTTTGGTTCTGAATGTTCCTGTTACAAACACATTTTGTGTGCCAGTTGTCTCTGACTAATTCGGGAAAAAGATGGTGTGGGGAAAATGGCCCCCTTTAAACAAGATGAAATTCAGAGCATTCAAGCTGTTAATAAATTTACTTTTCTAGCTGGTTATAATTTTAACCTCCTCCCTATAAAACTCTTCTCTTGTCAGATCTTGGCCCTGGTGTTCTCCTTGCTGATGTACTGTCAAATTCTGTGCGCTGAGAAGCACTTGGACTGACTGCAGACCAGCTGTCCACTGGCCTGTGATGGGAAGGCTTATCATGGCGATCTCAGTCAGGGCTACAAATTCCTCTCAAGATATTGCAAAAAAACAGCGCTACCCAGTTAAAACCATCAGTGGCCGCAATGGACTCTGGGAGTAGGGACAAAGCCGGCAGTGATATACTGAGGAGATGGAGCTGACAGAAAATGACAAGCACTGTCGGTTGTCTTTGTACCATATGAACATATCACAAGCCTCACAACAGTTTAACATTATATAAGGTCATATCTATAAGTTTTTATTTTATTTCTAAAATCCATCAGCCTCTAGGCAAGAGAATTTACTATTAGCTTATTGCACTGCTCCTGAGGAGATACAATGGGTCCAATGTCATCTGAAATTCAAGAACAAAGGACAACACATATCTGCATCTCCTTCTTTTATAGTATTTTGTTTGTTCTTTTCCCAGAGATCTGAAAGGTGTGTAGAGTGTTAAATTTGTTATGAATTCTGTTTAGTATATTTTTGTGTTTCGAAACAACAAGTGGTGCATTCTGTTACTCAGTAGGACCGGAAGAAAATTGACACTATACTCAGTAGTCATAATTTAATTATTTGGACTTCATTAACCATCCAGATACCAAGAACAGAAGAGAGGACCTTAACTTAATAACCTGCTGGTTCAGTTTGTGTGTTAAGTAAAGCATTACAATGGGTGTGAAATGTTTTAGACAAGCAAACACACTGAGAAAAAAGAAAAGAAAAAGATAAAAAAACAGAAAGAATGGAAAATTTTTTAAGGAGTACTAAGTTCAATTTGTTTATAATTTCAGACCTTGTATATTATTCCCATATGATCACTTTGAACATATCTGGTTAAGTGACTCTACCACTTTTCACTACTCTTATGTCAATCAATTTTGCCTAATCGTCATTCTTTATTGTACTTATTTACCACATGAGTTATCCAGCTTTATTATTTGGGGGCATATACTGCATATACAATTATCTGTTAAAGCTCAAAAGTAGGATATGATATTTTTTCTCAAATGGCAATAGTATTGTATTCTAGACACAGTTTGGATCAGTAATGTTTCCCACTGTTTTGTTTTGCATCCTTTTGCCAAGTCTGTGTGTTATCTGATGTAAAAAGGGTGTTTCTAGTCAATGATATTCTCCATATGAACAAGAGTAATAACAGATTTGTTTGCCAGTCAAGGATGACAATACATTAGTCAAACTCAACACTGTCAAACTGCCACACCCAACATAAGCAACAGCACACATACAGTTAAAGGGTCCTGAGGGGTAATTGGCCAACTGTACCAGCCTACCACCATGGACCCTGGGGATTCATTCTTTGAACTTTAACTTCATAAAGGATAATGTAAACATTTTCTTTATAGCAGTGTTACAGCACAAGTGGTACTGGGAAGAATCAATTTGTTATTAAGTCGAGGAGATTTAATTACCACTCAGTCTTAACAACTGCACCAGCCTGCACCAGGCCACAACATGTGCCGAATGCCACTGGTTGCTGACAAGAAGAAACGATGCAGATTACCTGAATCCTTGTGAGCTCCACCAGTTTTCCATCTTTGCCCATCCTCTTAACATTAGGCAACCAATCAAAATGACAAATGATAACCTGTGACGTGACATTAATAGCAGTTCAGCAGGAAAGACCAAAACAATCAATTTATTCAACTTAGCAAGGACCTGTAGACTGATACAAACTGTTTCTCTGTGCCACTCGCAAAAACTGTTGAATATAAAGATCCATACTGCTGGGCTGACGGAAATTTTCCTTCTCATCGATCAATGCGGGCAATGCAATTTATTCTGAAACAAAAGCATTTTCAAATCATGTTGCAGTTCTTCATACTGGGTTTACTTTGCTTTGCTGATATGATCATGTGAGATGAATAAACTCAACTCACCGTGTTCATAACAAAAATGGAATACATCAGCCGGTGCACCAGGGCTCAGTTATGTGTTTACACAAGCTTCATCATGCTGAAAATGCACTGACAATATATGTTGTTGAGATAATTCCTTGTTGGTTTTTGATAAAAAGATGAACTAATGTTGGCCTTGTCATTTAAGACCATGTCCTATGCTTTGCTTTCAGTTATTCAAAAGCCATGTCAGCCTCTTTGTAAGAAGAGTAGCTGAATCTCAAACTTTGAATGTTGATTATGTTTTGATGGCACTGTTCCATTATGTCAAACACTCAATACTGTTAACTTTTTTAGCTCAAACATCCAGTAAAACTGTCTTTGACAGGCTGAAATTAACTTAAAGGCCACTCATTATCATGAGCAAAAAAGCCCCTCTTGTCTTGGCCTGTCCCCAACTGTAAACCTGCCCATTGTGTTCTCTTCTGTCATTTGGGTCTCGCAGGTCCAAGCAGGCTGTACAATTGATAAATTAACATTCTCTCCTTCATTTAGAATTGACTAATTCACCAAGGTCTTCACTTCCAAGTTTTAGACTAGAAAAAACTTTAAATATTCCTGAACCAGCTACCAAGGTTAGCTTATGGATACATATGAGGTAAGAAATAGACCATTTTGATTGGAGGCTTTGATTTTCATTTGAACTCAACTGACCTAAACTAGCTGGACATGTGGCATGTCATGACAACCCGTAAACCTTCTTTGATTGGAGTGGTTCTCGTTTGGCTCAGCTGAATCAACTCAAGCGGATGTTTCAATCTTGAATCTAGTTGCAAAAACAGAGCTCCTGTAATTGAATGTGAGTGTTTACATCAACTCTTTAAATGAGCTGGAAGCAACGCTTCACCAAGTAAATTGGCCCTAAAATACCATCACCAGAATAAAGAGGTGCATCTTCAGGTCAGAAACTGTTACATCAGACAAAGATAATTTTCAAGATACTTTTATATAAAAGAAGAAAATTGATTTAAATATCTTTAAAAAAATCACAACTCTTACAGAAACAAGAATTATTTTCAAGACATACAGTATCCGTTAAATAAGTGAAATCAGTCTTTTCCTTATAACCTGTACACCAGACTAATGGTTGTAAAATAGTGCAATCAAAATGCCTTCATAATAAATAATTTGTAAATACATTATACAAGTTTATGTACAGAAACTCAAGTCATGAATATATCTATATGAATATTCATGCTATACAGTGTAATACCATGTAAAATGGCTTTACAAAGACTCATGATCAGGAAGTCAGGTGTGGTTTCATTTTTTTCAAACCAAGAACCGCCTTACAGAAGTGTTGAGTACTACATGACTTATGTAGAGGTTACTACCTGTGGTGAAAGTACTTTCGGATCCCAGATAAACATATATCAGAGGCCTCTAGAATCTGCTGGTCACAGTCCAGATGAGACTCCGTGGTTGAGGTAGTCCATGCAGGAAAGCAGAGTAAGGTCCATCCATCTCTTCACTTTGATGTCATGATGCCAAGTTCAGTGTTGACCAGTGGTTGGTTGGAATAATAAAGACACTTGCTAGAGGTCAGTCATACTCTGAAAGCTCCTCCAAGTTTACCACATTTTCCTGAATATGAAATAAAAATTTGTGTGGTAAGTATTAAAAGAGAAACTAATTAAGCTCAAAATATATTTTGACATCCACCTAGGTGCAAGATTCCACAATCAGAGTAAATTTCATCATCTGCCTATGTCTGCAGGTCACAAATGACCAAGCAGACTGCTTTGTGCATTTTAGGTAGAAACCCTCAAACCTCAACTTACTTGTTTCTGTATTCTGTAGGGTAAGAAATATTAGGAAGGTGGCAATGTGGTGTACCTCTAGTGTTTAATTTGTTGAACACCTTGAAAAGGCCACTTGACCTTCATTAATTTTTTTAAAATACTGAGTGAGCATATTTAAAAAAAATAATAATAAAAAAAATATATATACACACACACACACCCACACACACACACACATATATATATATATACACACACACATATAAATATATATATAACTACCTTACTGATAATAACATTCGATAAATTCCAGTCTAGATCCCTCATTTCTCATCCCTCAGGGCCCAATCCTTGGTCCTTTGGCTTTTCAAACTCAATATGGTTCCTCTTGGTTATCAGTAAACCTAACATTAGTAACTAAAGATATGCAGATGAAACACAGCTTCTTATCTCAAAACGTGATAAAAAGACTCGTCTGGATAAGATTAAATAGTGGGTGGCTGCAAACTTCCTCCAACTGAATAGGTATAAAACTGAACTTTTGGTTGTTGGTGCTAAAGATCAGAGGTAGCTGATCTGTAAGTACATCAAGTCAAATTCATTAAAAAGAAGGGAACAGATTAAAAAACTATGAACAGAAACATAAACAGTATTACCGGGAGCGCTTTGTACTAATTACAAAACATTTCTAATATCAGAGGCTTCCTTTCCTGGTCTGCTTCTCAGAAACTTATGTACGCATTAGTCGAGAGCAGCCTGGATTATTGCAATTCTCTGTTCACCTCTAACAATTAATGATAAGTTGCCTAGGACACAGCTGCCTGGTTTTTAATTAGAACCAAAATATAAGAATACATCATTCCCATCCTCCGAAAACCTCCACTGGCTACCATCTGTTCTTGAATACAATTCGAAATCCTCTTACACAAAGCACTTAATGATCAAACTTCACTGTACATGTCAAACATGCTCCCAGTGTACAGTCGATCTATCAGGTCACATCACATTCTAGGACAGTATCTACACTGCCTGCAATTTTCAGAGCTTTAATAAGAAACATTTCAGACATATACCAATTAGCAAATCATTTACAGTCTAGCCCACATGGGTTTGGTCTGCATCAAAGGTGTGGAATGCTGCTAGGTGGCCCAGTGCTCACTCAAAAAGAGTGGAAATTAATGCAGCTGGCTTGCGAAGAGGGCACACGTATACTTGGTTAGTGATGGTGTCTGAGCAATCAACAAGGAAGCATTATTTCCATAGTGTGAATTTTACATACGCACACTGTCATTTACCTTGTCTTGACACTGAAGGCACAATCAGGTATAACAAAAGTAAACCATTCCTCTCACTCTCTAACAATGTCACCCTGCACCATATCAGAATATATGTGTCTATGAGTTCTTGGTGTCGTGGCTTGTGAGATTTTATGACTTCTGGTTAAGCATCATACAAAAAGACACATCTTGCTTGGCAAGGAACTTTCGCATTTACACATTTTTTCCATTTTTTCATGTATGTGTGTCTTACTTGTACAATATGTTTGTCTTGACATTTTTCCAATCCTTGACTCTACTGAAAATAGGTCTATGAATTTACACAATCATTGTCTGCATGGGAAGCAGTATATAGCATCTGCCTACTTACTGTTCTCAAGCCATGAAGTTGTGAAATAGAGCAGGGAATTTCTTTGAACCTCTGCTATTTTTTGTAAACTTGAGAAATATCTTTAATAGAATAGTGGAAGTTAAAAATGTTGTTCTTACCCAACCTCCATGGCTCTTGACCCAGGGGGCAAAGTTGTCCATGTAGCACTCTGCATAGCCTTGCATGCGCACGGCTCCTGTGGCTGTCACTATCCGCCGTGATACCTCCATGGTGACAGCCATTCGTTGCAGCGTTGGACTAGCTGAAGGTGGAAGGTCCAGAGTTTCAGATACCTGACTGCTGCTGAAAGTGTCTAGAAGCTTGGAAAATGATGCAAAAGAAAGACGAGCAAAGCTGGAGCGCAGGAAGGGGTCTGACTGAATCTGTAAAAAGTTGAAGGAAGTTAGAGCCAGTTTAAACATGCATGCAGAAGAAAATAGTAAATATGAAGAAAGCTTTAACTGTATCTTATATACAGTATGTTTGTCTGTATGTCCACTGGTTCAGTGTTTCTACAGAGTTTTTGGTATATTTAAATTGTTATGGTGGCTGCCAAAGCCAAATGTCTATTTAATATCTTTTTCCAAAAAACATCAAAGAGCAGCTCAAGTTGACTGCACTTTACAGAATTTGTGGGTAAAAAGTCTCCTATCAACATGAAGAGCTGCCAATATTTGACAATGCAGCTTTACACACCTTATGATGCACCACTGCTTACCTTAGTGTTAATAGCATCTCCCTCCAAAGAGAGCACTTGAACAAGCTGCTTCACCACTGCATCTTTATCACACACTGCTAACAGAAAATAACACAACTTTACAGTCATTGAAGTGGATCACACAGCTCTTAGTTTATGGTTGTACTTTACTCTTTCGGCCAGTTTCAAGTTGAAGATAAATCTGTTGGAAGAACCCACTCACTAGTGTCAGCCTCTGGCTACAGGTATCAGTGAGAAGTTGAAATACAGACCAGGTAGTCCAGTTTAAGCAATAGGTCAAAAATGTATTCTGGCCCCAGTAGTCATTTAGTTGAAAAATACTGCATCATACTGGTATTTGGGGAAATACCTTTTAAGAAGCAATACATTGGATATCAGCCATTTTGTTTAAAGACTCAGTACTTTAAGTAACACATGTATATCCACGTCCATCCACTGAGGAGACATATCTGTTTGAAAAAAATAATTAATATGTCTTTCTTTGGATAGGTTTTTGTAAAGAGGGATTTTTTAAATATATGTTTTACACAAAATGAAAATGGATACCTTTAGACCATTCATTTTGTGAAATTGTTGTGAATTATGCTTTCATTTACTTTTTCTCGTTGAAATCATTATTTAAAGAGATATATACTCTTAATCTATTTTACAGATTCACACACCCCCTGGGATGTAGTTGAAAAGCCCCCCTGCCAGTAGCCATAGTGCTACTGGCACACCACCACAGATTGCCTTGGCTCAGTATACATCCATCATATTCCCTGTTATGATAAGATGGTTAAATTAAATTCAAAAGTACTATACCTTGCAATTAGGCCTGAAACAGAATATTTTAAACTGCACATGCACAGCAACAGTGCAAAATGTTAGCTCTTGCATGGACTGATGAGTGCAAAAGGGACAAGTGCAGGGGATTAAAACAGCTGAGCCAATCAACACTGTGATTGATTAGTTTGATGAATCAGTTCCTATGAATTAGTTCCTATAATCACATCAGTTTGATACAATTTCACTCTCTTAAGTCTAATGTATTTCATGTTTAAATGATATAATCATATCCTGACACAACATTGTTTACTTCTTAATGCATTTAAAGAATAAAACATGAATTGTGAGTTCAAAGTTGGAAGGAAGGCCATGAATATTTTAGAGCTATATATCTGAGTTAGAATCTGAGGTCTGCCACATAAACAAAATATAGAATTCTAGCCAACCACTTTGTAAAAGTGTGTGTAGTTACATTGTTACTGCCTGTTGTCATTTGCTTATAATTTTATGAATGAGGATAAACAAACGGACGCTGTGTGTAAGGTCACTGCACCCTGACACAGTACTTCTTCAATCAGAGGCTGCATATTCATCACCATACTGTATGTGTCCTGCTGCCTTCAGACAGCTATAGGGATTTAATTAACTGTAGTAGAATCTTTTCATTCAGTATAAAGCAGATGACTGATTTAATGACATTCCTGCTTTTAACACATCACACATTAATATTTAATGCTGAATTAAACAGCTCTACCCTCTAGAAAGAGAAGGGGGGAGAGAGTGTGCATGTGTGTGAGCGGTTACCTGGTGAAGGCTGGACTGTGGGACTCTTTATACTCTTTATACTCGTAGACCTCTTAGCAATCTTTTCCAGCTTCTGTGCAACCTCATCATAAAATTCAGGAGGGTGGTCTATATAAACATCACAAGTATGTCAGATGAAAACCTTCAATCTACGTTCAACTTTTACCTTTCTGTATTGTAATTATGTCAGCATATATGTTCATATGCAGACAAAAACACAGGCTGCAACCAGGTGTAATCAGTAACACTTTAGCTTTCTCAGAGTTCTATGTTAGTCCTTTGTGTAATCAAGGATCTTACCGGGAGAGACGATGGTCGGCGTAGGTCCTGGTTCTTTGTCGACTGGCGATATGCTATGGTTTTTATGATAAGATTCTTGCCCTCCTTTGTCCTTCTCTTTCTCTAACCTTAACTTAAAGAACTTTGAGATCTTTCTTCTAATCTTCTTTTGGTTGAGCTTCTTCTGCTGTTTCTTTTCACTTTCATCATCTTCTGATGTAGAGGAGGGGGAAATGACATCATCCTGTTGGAACAGTTTCTTCTGCTCAACATTAAACTGTGGTGTAGGTGTGTTATGCATATTTGACCTACGTTTATCAGCTTTGACTTCTGCTACCAGCACATTTACTAATTAAACTCTTCCCAGTTATCTGAAGAGATTGACAGTGCCTTTAATATCATACTAGTTTCGCACTGGACACATTGGAAATGCATATGTGGCTAAGTGTTGGCGCCCTTACACCTCAATGAAACGATGCACCATTCTTCCTGAAAAGTTTTAAAATTGAAATATATTTTGTCATCCATTCATGCCTTTGGTTTGCCATAGAATAAAAGTTTGATAAAATGCATGTTGGAAAGCCATAACACTTCCAGGACAAGGCCCTGTGAACGGATGTAACAAAACTAATCTGACTCTTCTGAAGCTGCCTGGTATGAGTCCTGATCTTAATCCAACTTAACATCTGTGGTAAGAACTGAGACTTACACAGGAGAAGGCACCCATTTGGTGCAAGAGTGGGCCAAGCAACCAGTTGAGAAGTTTAGAGGTCTCAACAAGAGACACAAAATGCATGTGAATAGTTATTGCCTCAAAGGTTTGTGCTAAAAATTTTTAGGTTAAGGGTTCAGATATTTTGCTCCATGCCATTATCATTTCTTGTATTATTTAAAATATGTCAAATCGAAAAATTGAAAGCAAAGTGGCTGTTCTATCAAATATGTAATAAAGAATGGTTGATGCCAAATGCTATTGTCATTTTCAACTAATTTCAGAGTGTTTTTTCGTTTTTAAATGGAAGGGTGTTAGCATTTTTAGCCACATATATAGTATACTGTATACTATATATTATATACCCTATATTATTACTATACTATCAATTATCTATCATGTTATATATATTATACAGGTAAAGTCATGGGATATAAATACAATACAGATAGAGAGCAATTTAAATCTCTGTGTCTGTCTCTCTCTAAATATATATATAAATTGTTAACTTTTAAAATAACAAAATTGTTAAAAACAATCTCGATGATAATAACTGCAGCAAATAGCTCTCCTGACTGTCCAGAAGACTCAGAGTCAGTCCAGTTAGGTCCCATCAGTTTTCATGGCTAAATCAGGTTTAATTATTAGTCAAACATAAATTACAATTACAATAAGTAACCCACCTTATTGGTCAATGTAACTGGGAATGTAACCATGCTCAGTGAATAGATCACCTGAAATATTAGTATACCAAGAAACCATGGAAGTCTGGTCAGCAGGTGACAAATATTTTGCTCTTGACTTAAGTGTTGGACCGAGCAATATGCTTGTTACTAACTGTCCTTCCTCTCTCCTGCAGTTTTGTGCTTTCTTGTCTCTCTCCTCTTCCTCCTGTCACTTTCTACAGGTTTTTCTGCCTCTGATGCTCCTGACTCTGGATCCATGGCTGCAGATCCATCTACTGCCCCATGAGTCTGATCAAGACCCACTGCTTTAATTATTATGATTGCTACCGTTACCATTTCATTTAGTTCTATTGGTAATATTATTAGCCCTGTTTGTATAACTATAGTATATATAGCTATTAGTCCCATTATTATGCGCTGCTCTCTCTCCTCCCTCCTAACCCCCCTTGTCTCTTGCTCTCTCTCTCTCTCTCTCTCTCACTCTCTCTCCAGCTGGTCGAGGCAGGACCCCCCCCCCACACACACACACACAAAGACACACAAACACCATGATCCGGGATCTGTTTAACGTTTCTACCTGTTAAAAGGGAGTTTTTCGTTCCCACTGTCACCAAGTGCTGCTCATGGGGAAATGTCGGGTCTCTGTAAATAATAACTATGGTCTGGTCTAGACCTGCTCTATATGAAAAGTGCCCTGAGATAATGTCTGTTATGATATGGCGCTGTATAAATAAAGTTGAATTGAATTGAATATGTGACTTGTTTTTCTTAGGACATTGTGCCTGGCAAAAATAATACTCACTTACTTGTTTTTCGACTCTGCGGTGTGACAGTTTTGCCTTGCTATCCCTGTCCAGTGTGCCCTTAGGGTCTTTGGCAGAGTGGCGTGTGATGTTACGATGAGGCAGCTGCATGAAGAGTCCAGTCTTATTCTCATCTGCTGAACTGTTATCTTCAGCCTGAGAATCCCAACAAGGCTTTGCTTTTGGTTGTGGCTTGCAGCTAGCATGGGAAAGCATCAAAGTATGATTAACAGCAGGATCAAAGGTTTGCATATACAAATACAGCCAAAAAGCACCTGTTACCACATGTAAATATGATCATGTATTTACACTGTAAAACATGAAAAAGGGTGGCAAAAATGTTAAAGCAGGTGCTGAATGCTGTGTACATTCAGCATTACTCTCAATGTCATGTCTAAGTCTTTAAACTTTCTTCAAATAGCTCCCTTTGCACTGACTGATTTAAATCAAACCCCATCTATTTGTTACTCTCTGACCACTGCATACTGCACTGGGCATGAAAATTCCAACCAGATGGTAAAACCTGTATATCATCCATAAAATCAAAGAGTTTGAGTTACAAATTAAAAATCATGAAATTGTGATCTCATTCTACGTTGAGAAAACTCTTGTCTTCATCATTTGAAATTACTTGACATTTGCACTCAGGTTGATTTTACTTTCACAATTTTTGCATGGCTGAACATTCTGGATTTTTGCTCTATGCCTGATGTATGCTCCAAAAATGTTCTTGTTTTTCCCCTGTACACAGAGGAAGTAGGCAAGACTGCTCCCTTTCCTATCATTTATTCACACCAGTGACTGAATTTTGGTGACAATGTAGAGCCATTATATGTATGCTTTTTGTATGGCTTATTGCAAGTTAGAGGTTAAGAGAGTGCACATGGTAGGATAAGACAGAGAATGGTTACAAAAAAAAAAAAGTGTTGCAGAATCAAGGCATCAGCAGTGCTCATTCTGAGGTAAATGGAGATGAGTGTTCTGTTGAATATAGTAACAGAAAAAAAACAAGACCAAAAAAATGCAATTTTAGAAGTCCAGAGTGGTGAGCTCCATTACCTGTACTTGTTTTGGTCTCTGTAGGCACCTCCTACTCTACCAGGCCATTCTTTCTGGGGGATAGAAAGAGTCCGATGGAGGAAGGCTTGGAGGACTAGATGGGTCTCAGCTTTAATCTCTACCAGAGAGATGGAGGAGACAGAGGAACTGCGGCCTGCAGACTCTGACATCACTAACATTAGATGACACAGAAAAGCAGTTTCCAAAAAAGTTATTTTCCTATTCTGTATGAAGTAACAAAAATCCTCAAAAGACAGAAAGTATTATGGGCATTTGTTTGTTGAATGCAAAAGGTCACATGACAGAACTAGTCATTGTTCATATTCAGATCATTGTTAATAACATAGCTCATACACCTAAAAGGGGAGTTGCATGAGCAATCTTTGTTTGGCTGAAGACCAGACGTGCTGCTGCAATTCAGACCATTTGCAAAGGTTTTACTGAGCGTGCTGGTAGCCCTGCCAGGTGGGCATTATGGGTCATAACCAGTGCCTCTGCAGGGAGAGCATTATCCTCAGTCAGATAAGACCTGATCTTTCTGATGTGATACTGTGAAGAGTGACATGACCGCGAGACAGTTGCAACAGAGTCAGTGAAAGATACTTGGATTCCATCACAATGCTCATGTTTCTGGTAGATTTTGTTGGTGAGTGCGAGGCGGAACTGAGCTGGATATTATTGTTCTGTTGAGCAGACAGCTGGACTGGGATCATCACAGCAGGTTTCTATGACTGACATCAGTTCAGTTTTTAGTGAAAGGACTGCTCTTGAAACCAGACAGGTCCAGATAAAGCAGTTTGTCATTCCATGTCAATCAACAGGGGCCTCCTGACTGACCATCCTGGATTTGCTTCAGACTTCACACTTATTTATTAGAGCCACAATCCCTTTTTTAAAGCCTTCATACCTCAGACACCAAGGATATAAGATGAAAATTTTGCATATTGGGTGCAATTACATTATCTACATTAAATATGAGGCAAATCCAAAATGCTCAGTCAGTTTATTCTCAAAAATCTGTGATTTGATGTGGAATTACCCCCAGATTATTTTGACAGGTCTGAGATTTGGGAATTAGATGACTAGTAGTGAGAGTGGCCTGTAGTTTTCAAATTGAGATTGACTGGCAACAGTAACTTGTGTCTATTTAAACACTGTATGGAATGTAATTGAAGCCACAAAAAATTTTGTATGGCCTTTTATAGCTCTCAAAGAAAATTAAGGTTGCAAATTAATAAGATTAAGTGAAATAAGACAATTTTAGGTTATACGTGATTTCCAGTTTGATGAAATACTGTCTAAGACTAAGTGAAAGTACAAGAAAACACACACAAACACACCTGAACCATCCAGTCAGTTAACATTCCTTCCCTTTGTAGATTTCACAGATCACAGACAACACTTTCATTAAACAAGAACTAAGTCTGGTTCAGGGCTAAGCGATATATCCAAAATATGACTTTTTTTATAGTTTGTGGATGATTTTCAATTTTAATACATTTTCAAAAGAAATGTTAAAAGATCAAAATATGATTTAAAGAAATTATATTTTAAAAAATAGCTGTCCAATAAGTATACCAACTATGTTGAATAAATTATGGAAAGAATAGTATGTTAAAAATCTGATATATTTCTTCACAAATAATTTAAACACTGTACATCAGTATGCTTACAAAGAGGGGCACTCCATAATTAATGCATGAACCCAAAATCACCTAAACCGCATTAACTAAGATGAACAATGACTGGATGGAAGAAACATATGAGATTAAGATAGTCGGGCTTATTTAAGTGCAGCATTTGATATAATTGATGATAAATTGAATTGTTTTGAACCCTCTCCAGCTGCATGGATCCAAGGTTATTTCACAAACAGGAAGTATACAGTTGATTTTGATGGAAGATATTAAGGGGGTAAGGCAGTAAAGTGTGGCATGAATCAAGGAAGCTGTTAGGACTGCAATTATTTTCAATCTACTAGTTCTTTGCCAAATTATGAATTATACCAGTATTGCAAAGTACACAGGTGATTCAACATACTGATTACACATCAGCGCCCACATCTGGAGAAAAGGTCTGGAATGAGGATTAAAACTTAGTAAAAAACTAAGTAACAATAATCAAATTAGTTCTTAATGTAGAAAGGACTAGATATATGGTGTTTAGTCAAAACTTGTTAAAAATCACACCCTCCCTTTACACTTTTAATAAACAGTTACTTGAACTAGTGACTGAAACAAAGTTATTAGGTGTTTTTGTTGATCACGGAAGAGTCAGTCAGTTAATGATCTGATTGTGACAAAAAATGGGCAGAAACATGAAATTATGAAATACTGTCGGAAACTCATGTCTAAAAACTGAATAAGCATAGGATAAGTATTATTTTTTATCGCAATTAGATTATTGTTTGGTAATATTTTCCAATACAACAAACAGTCATTTAAACAGGCTTACAGACAGCAGACCACAGCAGCTCACTTGACACTTCACTGCCCATATAGAATGAGGGTAAGTACAATGAATAACTGTTGGTGTTGATGAAGTAGCGTGAACAGGATGTTACTCTCTACTGTTTTATACCACATATCATTACAATTAATGCTCCCATGTATATCTGGTTCAGTAGGGAGAACAGCCAGTTGCCCAAGAACGATGGCATGTACTCTGGTATCAAGACTTTCGTCAGTGGTAAAACATGCTTTAATTAAATGTATAGTTGACATTTATTTATACAGGAAATTTAGCTGTTGAACCTGGATTTACACCCAAAAATTCCAGCACTAATGGAGAAAAAAATCCTCCTGCTCTGTGATCAGAGGATGCGTACTCCTCGAGGCGATAGTAGAGCTATGTAGAGCTTTCTTTGCGCTAAATAGGCTTTTGGATGATTGTGTTGTTTCTTTTTAGTCCTGAATTTAGTCGGATGGTAATAAACAATACCCCCACCCCCCCAATCCGCGTGTAATATCCAGCTTGAATTACTCGGAGCTCAAACGTGGAACCGGGTTGGGAGAAGACCGAAGGACTGGCAAGACAGGACGGGAGGAAAACTACAGTCAGACATCTCGGCTAAAGATACAACAAATCAGTAGATCAGTATATACAATCCAGAAACTGAGTTTTCCCGGAAAATAGAGAGGACGCCTACAATGACTTCGGGCTAAGTTATGAAATCCGCTCTCCTCGAGCCCTCTCGGAGCGAGTTCGTTTAGAGCTCGCTGAAACTTTTCACGCGCTATTATGGCTTGTAAAGGAGGGAGAGTGGAGAAGGGAGGGTCGATTAATCGAACATGTCCTCGTACCTCTACTTGTGTGCGTCAGGTTGTCCAGCTGGTGTTTTTATGTCGTCTCGCTCCTGTTTTTGCCTGTTAGCGCGCGCAGTGGGAGGAGCGACGCGCGCCCTCAGGACTGTTCGTCATCCATCATGACTGATTTCTCTCTCCAGCAGGGAACTGATTACATTAGCCTTCACCGTGTCCAGGAAATCATTTAGTACTTATACGATGAAAATGTATGAATTAATCACTTTTTTATGTTTATATGCAAAGGTCTGAATGATTTTCCTCACAAAATCAGGATCATTCTTTATTTATATGAAGGCAGCTACATTGTGGTTGATGACGTGGTTTGTATTATGCTCCAATGGATGGCCTTATGGGCTGAACTGACTCTTCTGTTGGCCTTGTCAGCTGTGGTACTTGCTATCCCGGGTAAGACATAAGTACTGGTTCTATACCTGAATGCAGACATCTCATGAAAATGCTGATCATAAGCCCTTCTCACTGACTCTGGATTACAGGGCCTAGTTTTTCTTGAACTTCTCTGAGATATTAAGTCTGAGGAATCAGTCTTGTTTTTTTTCTTCAGGCAAATAAATTTAGCCGTGCTTTCATGTCAGAAATTTTTAATCCTAAACCGGCTATGAGGCGTGATTTTTGACAGATTAAGGTAAATTATGCCCCATCTAAAATGTAAAAGTGTATAGTATTCAATGGGTATTTATAATAATAATGTCTATAATGTATATGATGCAAGCATGATTATTTATGATCATTAATGTCTGAAGTGGAAATCCAGCTTGTTCATATGCACAAAGTTTCACAGTGATTTTTATAAACCAGAATGGGTTTACAAATATCACTGTTTTGAAATGTGACTCCAAAAGTACATGTTTCTGCCGTTTTCATGTGTTTTCATTTTCAACCCACTAATAGATTTTTTTTAATGGATTAATGCTCTGCTTCCAAACATAGAGAAACAACACCAGAAATATAAGAGATTTCAGCTTTATTATTATCATGGTGTTTTGCAGCAATGCATCAGATCACAAAATGACAGAAAACATCATCGAATAATTCTACAGACCTACACTGAAAATAAAAAAGTTCAGTAACGTGTGGTACAAGGTAGAAAAGATGCATATCTTCATGTCTCTGTGCAGCCTGGCAGTGGGTACAGGGATATAGGAGAGTGAAGCACTCTTTGGCTTTTCTGAGCGACCTGTAGTGACCCTCTGATTGGAGTCGGTTAGATGGAGGGGTAATCCTGATGTCTAAGATACAAATTAACCTAAATATCCTGTCACTTGGCTTGCAACTACAGCCTCTCTTTGTCAGCCTGCTTTTATTTTCTAGACTCAAACCAAGAAATACATCGAGTATATGTTTTATATCTTAAAATGCTAAATATATATAACATGAACCATGCAAAGTTAGAATAAACTTGACCTGTAAAGCTGTCACTTAATTTAACATCGTTATGACTGACACAGTGACCCCATAAAACCAACTGCGTTTAAAGTGGACATATTTTCTGCTTATTGGGTTTGCTTTGAATTTATTCTAAACTATTTGTAAATTAAAAAAAAAAATTAAAATGGGATAAAAGTTATCATATATGCACTACACTCAAACAAGAGCCAAGAAAATGCTTATAAGCAGATAGGACTTGTTAGCATGTCTGTGAATATATTTTCTCACCCACATTCTAATATGAATGATGGGATCCTAAATTAACACAATATTTTTGCCATAATTAGAACAGATTTGAATGTTGCTCTGGATAGATTTCTATATTTGTGTTCTTCTCATTTGTGTATTACTAGTGGAGCTCAGCTGAGAAATTTAATGTCAGTACTACCATGCACCAATCAGTTATTATGAAAGATCACAACCAAACTGCAGCCATACAAAAATACCAAGTGTGTAAGAGAAAATAAAAATACTCTCATGAAAAATAGATTTCTATTTTATTTAGAGAAAGACAAAACTCCAAAAATCAATAAGTTGAGAATGACAACCGTCATGAAAACAGATACAACACGACATAATCGAGCACGCAGGACCAGCAGTCCTTAGCACAGCCCCCCCCAAACCTGTCCAGCGTCACTGGTGTATCAAGACACTGGTACAAGGATTGGGAGTGACCAGACCAAGCAGGCATGAAGGAGAACTGAAAGCGCACTTTAACAATGAGGTTACATTGCAAAAATTTACAGTCCTTGAGTCTCCTACTGAATCCTAAAAATATCCTCTGTTGTTAAAACTTGCAAAAAAAATTGTATCATTCCCTACAATAATGCAGAATAAGGTTGATCAGTGCACTACACTTAAACAAATGACACTAGATTCACTAGGTTAGTTTCAAGATATTTAGAACTCATTAACAGGCAAAATTATAAAGTGTTAATGTCTTTGTTTTGTGCGTGAGCAATAAAAATTAAAAAGAAGATAACCAGTATATGTAAATATGTAACATTCCATTGAGTATGCTAGAGTATAAAGTTAGTTTGGTTCTCTTTCAGCATCGTTGTGTACATACTTACCTCCTCCAATGCAAAGCCATTTCCTTCAGGCACTGCAGCATGTGCTCGCTCCAGCTTTCATAGCTTTCATTCATCTGTATTTTGAGCTTTTTCTGCCCTGATCTTCCTTCCTTCTGCCCTTAGCCCATCTTGTACCCTTGTGTGCCTATCCATATTTAGATCCTTCTATCTATCCTCCTGTGCTGCCTCTGCCCCCTCCGTCACTCTGTCTCACCCCCAAAAAATCACTGTTCATCAGAGCTGGAGCCAATAGGGAGCCAGGCAGAAGGGTGAGGCACTTCCTCTGTGACAGGAAACTAACAACAAGTAGGGGGAGGGGGTTAATGAGAAAGGGAGAGATAAAAAGATGCAGATGTTTGATGGCTCTATGTAGACTTCTAGAGGTCAGGAAAAGGGCAACACTAAGTATCTATTGTGTTTGTTGATTTCAAGAATAAAACTGACTATCCTTTAGCCATTTCTATATTATCAAACAATATAATTATTGTCAAAGTTCACTGATACATCAGTCTGTTATTTAGTCAGGATGCGCTGTCTGTTTATATGATACTGATTACTGATAGAGACACTCCCATCTGATTAATGACAACTGTCTTCAAGATTCTTCCTAAACTAAAGCTATGATATTCTCTACTCAGGTATTCATCTTAGAGGTTAACAGATCAAGTATGAGACACAGAGGGTAACAAGCACACAAACTCCCTGTCAGGTCTACATTAAAGGATAGGTTCACATCTTTTTCAAGTCTGTCCTACAACATACTGGCTTGCATTTTTTTTTACATTGAAAGAGTTAGTGATTGTTGTAATTGTTTTCCATACTTGCTGCAAAAAGATCAGTTCCTAAAATGATTCATAATCAACAGTACTGTTGAAGTGAACAAAGGGGGGATTTTATACTAAAAAGACTAACCCTTGAGGGTGTTTTTTCAAAACATTTTTGCACAGACCAAGGACTGCAGATTTTGTCCTTAATCCCTGACACTGGAGTATCTTAAGGAAGGAGCCAGCTGCTTCAGTCGACCTACTTGAGTTAAGTGCCTTGATCAAGGGCACCAAAGAGGTAGTGATGAAATAGGGGCACCTTTCACATTGACATGATTTTTTTCGCAAGGTCGTGATACAGTGTATGTGGATAATGGATACAAAACTATCCATGTCCACTTTATACTATATGAGAAGAAAGAAAGAAACAAAGTTTTCAAGTGATTACTGATCCGTTCTTTACTATTTGATAACAATAAATGTGATTAGCGTTGAAGACGGAGAGAATGTACAGCAGGCATCAAGATGGGGAAGCTGGAGGGCAGGGTGCTGATGGAGTGATAGTGATGAGCTCCTGTTCCAAAAATGCAGATAAAGAGAATTGCCCCTGGTAACTGCTGGGCGGGGTGTCTGTGGGGGATAGTTGTTTATGAAAGAGGTCTAATCCCACTTATTATCTGCTACAGCATCCTTTACCACTCTCACCACATCATTAACTCCAGACTTTATTAACTTTGTCACCATAGCAATCCAACAACATATATCTGACCTTATATGGTGGGAACCTGCTGGTATGAACTTTGATGATAAGTGCAGGGTCAACAGGGAGTTTATAGCACTGCTGTGTTTATCTGTGCAAAAAGATATGAACCTTCCTTAATTATGCTTATCATGATTCATATTTTCTCTGTTTGTTTTTATTCATTTTGTTGGTTTAGCTCTATCTGGAAAGCAAACTATGCTACAGAAATATTGTCATTTTCTATAAATTTTTCTTGTTTAATTTCTACTAGGATACTAAAAAGAACCAAGGCAGTTGATGCAAAAGAAAGTTAGTATTTTTTTTTGTTCAGTGCCTTAGGCCAGTCTTGTCTTTAAATGAATAAAAAGTGGGTAAAATACAGAAGCAGCTGCGACCTCCATCCCTCAGCTCTGAATTATGTTTTTCTGTTCTTACACTAGTGTATATTTTAGTTTCCACTAAAATTGACCAGGCCTAAAAGAAATGACAATTTCTTTTAGGCCTGCAGCATTTCAGTTCATGCATCTGTTAGTTGGATATTTATTTGCAATGGGTGTAGGGATCTGTTAACAGGAAATCCACAGTCACATAGACAGGAAATGCTGCTGTTCAGACACAAAAATAAACATGTGAGGGAAACAGAGACACAATTTCACTGTTGGTTCAGAACATACTAGTTCTCTCATTGATTTGAGAGTCAGGGTTCACTCTCAAAACAGAGGTCTAACTTCACTGATTCATATTATGCAGTATAAATATCAAAAAAAAATAGAGAAGCTGCCATCGAGACTCTTAAGTTTCCAAACATACAAATTGACACTGTTGACTTTGGGAATGTGTGTTGCTAAGTCTGCCAATAAAAAAATATGCTTTCTTAACTCTAAATATTTTACTCTTAGTGTTGGAAAATCCTTCTACAGACCATTTGTATGTGATGCAGCATTAAAGAAATTGTAATTTAAAGAAATTTAAGTGGAGAATCAAGAGTTGGAGGTTTATAATTATATGATTATAATATTTTCAGTTCTAAATACATCATATGATTATTTAGCCCCAGTGAAACTCATCATGTAAACTAAATATCACCCAGTTGGAAAAAATAATCTTTAAAATCCTGTTTTCCTTCCTTCTCCTCTCTTTCTCTCTCAATCCAGTCGTTCGAGACAGATGGTCCCCAACCCAAACCTGGTTCTGTTTCAGGTTTCTACTTGTTAAATGTGAATTTTCCATTTCCATTGCCACCAGCGGCTTGGTCTCCTTAACGGATAGTTTTGTCTCGTGTACCTGTCATACTGATGTTCAACAATGCCCATATTTAGAGAAGCAAAAAACCTCCAGATACATCATTGCTGATAAATAAAGGTTTTCTTTGTACAGTAAGACTCACATTTATTTTAAACAATATTTATTGGCAACACTTCACTATAGCCTCTACGTTTTAGATCTGTTAAAGCCACATGTAGTACGTTAGCACATATATTTTACTAGATCTCTAGAAGTCCAGTGTTTAACACATTCCGATATGGTGGTAAAACATTAAAGCGTATTTTTTCTCGTGTTCCAAACTCTGCATGACAGCAATCGGATGACCATTAAACCCTTTGAGTGACAAGTAGATTAATAATATGGAACTCTGTAATCATATAAGACAGAATGATGGAACAAATAGGAAAAAAAATCCAACTGGAAAAGATTGTGTGCAGTGTTCTCCTGTAGTAGACAGGAAATATATGATATTCTAATTCGTCCACAGAATGTGAAGATGTCCAGCTCACAGGGATGCAAATAAGGCATGAAATGGAGGTGTTGTGTCAAATTCTGATCAATCGGTCAGTCACAGGTCGCATGGGTCAGGATAAGGTCTCTGGAAACACAGAGACAGTCACATCTGAGCAATAGGACAATGACGAGAACTACAACCAGAGGGCGCCAGTGATGTATCAACTGCCAGGTGGCAGAAAACACCGAAGAAGAAGGAGGAGGCGGAAGCGGAAGAAATAGAAGAAGAAGTAGAATTAGAAGAATAAGAAGAAGCAGAAGAGGAAGAGAAAGAGGGAGAAGTAAATACACTTTACTCCTGCAGGTATTGTTACATATTGTAAACAGCACAATGGACTCAGCCTCCGCTCGAGTTTAACCATATCGTATGTGACGTCGTTGTATTTTGTTTACCTGCTAAACGAGATACAACGCTGTATTTCGTTTAGTAGGTAATGTTTAGCATCAATGCTCTCAGCAACATTAAATCCGCCATGTTTCCCGCCGATCGTACAGATCAGCTGATTTAATGATACAGATCTGAGGTACAATGACCCGCCATGGAAAGAACTGCACGGCCGGAGCTGTCTACACGTACCACGAGAAAAAAAAGGACACAGGTGGGAATCACAGCAAGTTAGAGCAATATCCCCCAGCGTCTGTGGGACAGATTGATGTGTGGATTTCATATGTAAGATGAGCCAGGCAGATTTTCTAAAAATGTGTGAAGACTGTACTCTGGACCATATTATAGCGCTAATACTAACTAAAGACGTGCCCTCAGAAGAGGTTTCCTCACGCAGTCATCTGTATTAGACATGCTGTTTGCCTATCACTGATCGAGCAGTAAAGTTCTACAGTGAGAGGAATATACACTGAGACTCTTCATCTTTTATTAAACTACTTTTATTAAACTACTATAAGTAAATGCCTCAACTGCACACATGATTTCTGCAGTGGTTCTTTTGGCCATATTTATCTTTTTACACCGTTCACATTTGTGGAGATGAGGAACTGGGTCAGATGTCTTTTCATTTCTGTTTGAAGACAGGAAAATGCCCTGTTCCTATTGTAATGCTTGATTTGTCTGGAATATTTAAATAAAACTAATCATAACCAAAACATTCCACCGTGACCTTTTCTCTGCTAGTGTTTTTTTTTTTTGTGTGGTTT
Organism: Istiophorus platypterus; assembly: GCA_016859345.1. Classification (NCBI taxonomy): domain Eukaryota; kingdom Metazoa; phylum Chordata; class Actinopteri; order Istiophoriformes; family Istiophoridae; genus Istiophorus; species Istiophorus platypterus. The sequence continues at coordinate 19,355,223 of CM029112.1, read as the reverse complement.
TTTTTTGTTGTTGTTGTTGTAATGACACCATCTAAGTGTATCATGTCTGACTGTCTTCCTGCTCAGCGGCATCTGGTTATGGGACTCAGAGCATTCGACTGGGCAAAGATGCGATCAAAGACTTTGATTGCTGCTGCCTGTCCCTGCAGCCCTGTCAGGATCCTGTAGTTACGTATGTTTCTCTCCAACACACACACACTCAAACATACTTTATAACCTTATGTACAGCATGTACATAAACATGTTGTGTCTTTTTTCTGTTGCCGTCCTCAGTCCAGATGGATACTTGTATGAAAGACAGGCCATTCTTGAATATATTCTGCACCAGAAGACAGAAATTGCCAAAAAAATGAAGGTAAAGTCTATACCACATCTTTGTCTACACAGGTGTTTCCAGGTGGTTTTAATAGAGAGTTCTGTTCACAGTTAAACATTTGAACAACATTAAAATAGTTAAGTCTCTTAATCTTCAATATCTTTTCAGTTGGCAAAAACTGCATCACAGTTTGGCTGTGATCTGGTCAGTAGAGAGTCATTTGACCAGCATTACACAGCTGCTGAGCTGCTCTGATCAAATAATTGTTTATGATCAAAGTATCATTTGAAAAAATCAATAAAATAAAATCAGGTTAATGACAACAATTTTACTGTGTATTCAGCTGAATTGATATTTAAACTGATCAATCACAGAGAAGGTTTGAAGCAACAGAAAGTCTTCCTTTACTGCCACAGCCTTTCTGGAAAACGTCATTTTCGTGTCAGAAAGCCAGTGTTTTAGTCTGTATAGAGGGATGAAACGGAGAGGAAAAATATGCATTTATAACTTTTACCAGATCCATGGATGTACTCTCTGTCTTTGTTTGTATTTGTTTGGTAGTTTACTGACATTTATCAGCTACAGTTGACTTATGCCTGTATTGTGGCTATGTTTTGAATGTTCCTGAAACATATTTTCATGTTGAGTGAAATGTGTGTTTATGTTGTTTTGATAGAACATGAAAAAATTTCTTTCTATTTTACGCACAGAAATTCTCTTTAATTTTTTCTTTATATAGAAAAGATTAAAAGACAAGTGTCTGTTCTTTTTCTTTAGGCGTATGAGAAGCAGAAGCAAGCCCTAAAGAGCAACAGCCAGCTTGAGTCCAAGTCAGAGGAAAGAGAGAGGGTGGAGAGGTTTAAAACAAGAGAGAACAGCATTGTGTCCAAACCCATCAACCCTTTCACATCTGGTGCGTGTCTATCATGTTTTTCTTCTGCATGCCCTCTGTCTCACTGAACCAAGACTGTGCCCAAGCTAATCTGGATCATTTTTAAAAAAGCAGTTTAAATGTAATAAAACAATGTTCATCCGCGTTAGCAGCACTGTAGGTCATTATTGCAAAAAATCTCTTTCAGTGTCTGGTGAGAACAACAGAAACAGAAATGTGATTTCTGTTTCTGTTGTCATGATGACAATGACACTGTGTAACAGCAAGCATGCCATTTGTTTGCAGCTCCTAAATTCTACTTTGTAACAGTAGCTCAACACTGCTCTACTGAGATGCTGAGCAAATGACTCACTTCCTTGTCCACAGTAAAATGTGCTCCTGGCAGATTAAGATACTCTCTGGAGCATCTAAATTTCTCATGCTTACAGTTGTATAATAATAATAATAATAATAATTTTAATAATAATAATAATAATAACAACAACAATAATAATAATAATAATAATAATAATAATAATGATAACAGCTATTTATAAATTAAATGCACTTGAAATGTTAAAACATTAGATACTGTTTTCCCCTTCAGGGCAGAACAAAGGAAGTGAGAAGGGCTGCGCAGACAGCAGCTCAGCAGAATCCTCCACTGCTGCTTCAGCTTCCACTTCCAGTCAGAGCCTGCCCAGTTTCTGGATTCCCTCACTAACACCGGAGGCCAAGCCCACTCTGCTCAAGAAACCAGTGAGTGAATTCTCCAGGCATGTCTGTCAGGGCAGCAGTTTGATTATCTTTAGAAAATCAACCATCTTTCAGTGTGCACAGAGGGTAACTGAATACACAGATAATGCTGTAACTGAGTGGTCTCATGTCTCACTGGCAGTCAGTTCGTGATCTCATCCGTCAGAAAGTTGAGCCCCCTTCAGACATGCTCTCCTTTACTGTAATCTAATAGCAATTTAATTTATTATCTATAGGATTGCCAGGAAAAATTCCTGCAACCCAGGCCCTTCTGTTAGCAGCAGTAAGCTGAACCTGCTTCATAAGATTTATACAAAAAGACTTAAGAAAAGTGATCAAAACCACTACACATCAGACTCATGGGATATCTTCTGTCTCTACATCGGATGTTGTTTTCATTTGATTTTAATTACAGATCAGGAAAAACAGCAGAGCAAGGAAAATAGTAGTAGACATGGGCCTAACTTAGTAAAAACTTTTTTCCCAGCAGGTGTTAAACACATGGCAAGTCTAGTGGGACTTGTTTCACACACTTTGTTTGTGGTTGAAGTTGTTTCCAGGTTCTACTGTCTGATCTAAATGTGATCTTTTTTGTGTAACTGTCTGTTCATGTTGACACCGTTTTAAAGGCAGAAAGCAGGTTGACTCCTGGATCCAAAGTTGGAAACCTGTTTTTTGGCTAAAAAGTAGCTTTCCACTTCCCAACTGAAGTCATTTTTGTGAAATGTGCAGTAATCACTTTTTTAATCATACCCCTTCTCTTTCGTTCCCTAATGTCTGTCTCTCAGAGTAAGGCTGTGTTATGTCCTATGTCAGGACGACCCATTAAAATGAACGAGCTTATCAAAGTATGCTTCACCCCACTCGACTCGAGCCTGGACCGAGTGGCCCTACTCACACGCCAGGTCAGTTTACGTCAGTACCTTGTGGGTCCTAACACTGCAAAGTGGTCAGTGTTAACAGCATGCACCACATACATTTAGCAATGTCTTTTACACTAACTGTGCAACCCAATCAATGTTGATTATGAATTGATCCCATCAGCAATTTAGTGTTGGTTAAGGCTGTATGATGACTAATCATTATTTTCATTATCCTACAAATGTCTTGCTATTTCTATATTCTGTATATGGTGAATTAAAACAGAGCAGCAGAACAACTTCTCAGTTACCCTGGAGTATATTATGACATCATGCTCAAATCTTGTGTGTTTAATGAACAGATGTATCTCCTCTGTCTTTGGCTAAAAGGCAGTGTGGTATAATCCTGTCTTCTGTCTTAAGGACAGGTATGTATGTGCAGTAACCAGAGATGTCCTGGCTAACAGTGTTCCCTGCGCTGTTCTGCGACCCTCGTGAGTGCCAACATGTCTGCTCCAGCTCTGACAATTAGATTTTAAGTGTTTTGTGTAAGGACTCTGAGGGCTAAGTGACACACTCTGTCCTCTTTTCAGGGGCGTTGTGGTGACTCAGGAGTGTGTGGAGAAGTTGATCAAGAAGGACATGATTGATCCTGTGACAGGAGACAAACTATCTGACAGAGACATCATACTGCTGCAGAGGGTATGTGTGTACTTCTATATATGTACATGTAAAGCTGAGGGGGAAATAGGTTCCCTAGAGAATGAAGGTTCTGATCTTCTCAGACTGTGAACTGTATAATGAATTACACAGAACTAAACCATTGTGTGTGTGTGTATATATTAAATTTAACAATGTCACAAGTAAGAAGGCTGACTCTTCAGGTGCTTTCAGACAGCTAGTGTTTGTCGCTGTCGCCTCAAATTATGTAGACACACTGGCAGCCACGCTGCTGAGGTTAGTGGCGGTGGCAAGAAGGTAGAGTTTGGCAGAGGAGTTTCCCCCTGCCCAGTGGCAGATACAGTGTGAATTGCTCACAGTCTGAAAGCCCATTTGCAGGATAAAGAAAGCTTTAGGAAGTGTTTTTGGACTCTCTTGCTGCTAGATGCTGGATGCTAACGCAGGAACAGAATTTATTTATATTTTTACTTTCCCAAATTTCATCTAAGTGTCTGTGCTCAGATGTGAACTTGGTGCTGACAGCCTGTCATATGTTCTGACAGGGTGGAACTGGCTTCGCCGCATCAGGAGTTGACCTCAGTGCCAAAGAGGCTCGCCCAGTGATGCAAGTGTGAGACTATGGGGGATCTTAGGACTGCACTGTTGTCACAGTGATTCTGTTGTACGTCCTTACAATAGTTCTGTTAAAAAGTGGTATATTTTTGTAATAGACTCCTTCTCCCAGTGTGTTAACAGTTTCCACACATTCTGATAGCTTTTATTGTTTGCTGGCATATTTTTCTTTTTCCTGAAGCTAAAAAGTATATACTTAAATAAATAGATGTTATGTCAGTCATGTTTTCACAGTTCCCTCTTGAATGACATTTTATCTTGTAAATGTTGATAATGCCTACACTGACTGTGTCCATATAAGACAAAATTATTCCATTCATTCTGCAAAGCTGATTATTTTCAGACGATGCAGCTTTTTCACAGACTTTTCTTCACTATTCAAGCTCAGTCTCATTTTAAAGCTCCACATTATAGTGGAATCAAATATACTGATCCTTCATAGACGCATTGCCATGTGCTTCAAATGTATGAAAACTTAAATTGCATTGAAACTTCTACCCACAGGATTAGCTGCTGCCAAATATAAAGCCTGTCCAAATGTTACATCATGATCACAAGATAAATCTTGCCAATTTCATCTCAGTTAATTGAGGTTAAACACCATAGCTGTCATACGTGATGAGCTTCAAAGGACCCTACCAGTAATTACTTGACATTTCAGGCAGACACTGCCTTTACTGCATTTACTTGCTTATTAGGTATATGTGTTATTTGACAACAGTTGAAGTAGACATGTCCATTGATATGACACACCTCAAGAAAAATTTCAAGTGATTTGCATTAAACATGAGGGGGAAAAACCTTTTATTAGTATTGATTGGCTGTTTTTATTCTATGTGGTTTTGGAGAATAGATGCTGTATCCATGGGCAGCATCAGACAAACTCCTGAACATATCCTCTCCTCAGCACCTCTTTGAATCTTAGCTGGTCTTGTCGTCCACGTCAGAATGGACTATTCTGTTTGAGAGGATGTACACAAATTCATTCTGTTAGACAAATTTGCAAAATACCATGGAAAACACTCCTCTGTGCTCTAGGACATTTTTCACAGTTCATCATGACTGTCCACCCTCATGCCTCCATAGTCGACAATGGTGCTGATCTTGATGTAGTCCAGCTTATCCAGCAGCTCAGAAAGTGTCAGAAGGCCATCCTAATGGGCAGAGGACAGGGATAGAAAATGAAAATAAATACAGTTTATACTTATGGCTACACATCAGAGTGTCACAAGCCCCGTGATTATGTCAGCACAGCCAAATAACTACAAGCCGGTTTACAACATTGAAGTACTAAACAATCAAGTACTGAGTTCCTTAGAGGGCCTCTGTTGTAGTTGTTTTTCCTCTGAGTAGTTTTACAAAGGAAATTTTTTTTTTTGGAACTACATCACTGTATTATATATGTTACGACCCACAAATCATTTAAAAGTAGAATGCATACAGTTAGGCACATTAGTATTTGGACAGTGACACAATATTCATAATTTTGCCTCTGCACACCATCACAGTGGATTTGAAATGAGGCCATCAAAATGTAATTGAAGTTTGGTCGTAATTCAGGGAGTTTATGAAAAGTATCACATTAACCATTAACAGCCATTTTTTTACACACAATCCTTCCATTTTCAGAGACTCAAAAAAATTGTACAAAAATAACAATTAACAGTACTTTGATGAAAATCCTTTGCAGTCCATGGATATCACCAGATGCTGATTTTCCTGCCTTGAGATGCTTTGCCAGACATTTGCCGCTGTTACCCTCAGTTGCCACTTGTTTGTTGGTCTGTCTGCCTTCAGTTTGGTCTTCAGTATGTGAAAACCCTGCTCAGTTAGGTTGAGCTCAGAACATTGACTTGCCCATTGAAGAATATTCCATTTCTTTGCCTACAAGAAGCTCTTGTTTTTCTTTTGCAGTATTCTGTGATCATCCATTTTAGTTGGTCTTCAAGGCCTTTTGCCAGTACATGACATCTACTTAAGAATGTATGACATTGTTGATTTGGCCACTCTTGAAGTTTTTGCTATCCATCTTATAGGCCTGTTCTGTTTATTCTGCCTAATGATATCCTCCTTCACTTGCATCAAAACTTCATTGGAGTGGATATTGTGAGTCCATATGAAAAGCATATGCAAATTCAACACTTGGATTCAATTTATCTGCTTTATTTGTCATGAAATAATAAGGGAACAGGCTACACCCGGCCATGTAACTTAAAAGTTATCATTTGTCCACTTACTTTGGATCCTCTGAAAATCAGGGTCTATGCATAAAAATAAATGTACTAACTAAATGGTTAATGTGATATTTTTTCTAATCCCTTTGAATCCCTGTCATAAACTTCAAACCACATCTTATTAGCTTTGTTTGAAATCTGTTGTGGTTGTTTGCAGAGGCAGAATTACAAAAAGGGTGTCAATGTCAAAACCATTGTGTGTCCATTATGGACTTAACTTTATCTCCTACACATGCATTACATTACATTATAACTAGGAGGCATGTTTCTAAATTCACATTAATGCACATTGAGTAGCCACCTGTCATTTTGAAGATGTTTGAATTCCTGCCCAGTATCAATGCTCAGGTCATGGTAGGTTTTGACTTGAAAATTCATGGGATCACCTTTACCTCCTTTCTTCATAGATAGTGAGAATGAGTTTATGTACAATGCATATTGTATTATGCAGAGCTTGAAATGGTAAAGAAACAGTTTTTAATCTGACAATACTTGTTAATTTCATGTGTTGCGTCTTTATGTATTTTGTATAAAAATTTACTCTTCTCATTGTGGATACTTTCCAAACAATGTATTAAATATTTGGATTTCTGATGTGAGTAGAATTCTAATTTATACAATACTGCTGTATAATACAATGCTTCTCCTGCTGCCTTCATGAAACACTTTTTTTCCTGATTTATTGTTTTTTCTTGTTTTTTTTTTTACACCTGAACTTCAGTAATAGGTCAGTCTAGGAAGAAAATTCATGTAAATGAACCAATTTCAGGGCAGAGGTAAGGATTACCCAGCAGACAAAGCAGGATAATACCCAACAGGCCCTAAGTGCTCCAGGCTTACTATGCATTAATTGTTCTGTGCTGACGTACTGAAAACTTGGGAGTAAGCTCAGGTAAGACATTCAAGCCTGGTTTAAGCCGATACTGTATCAGCTGACTTGATACTTGATCCCTTGTTACCTTTACCTTTCATAAAGAATTTTATCATTTCCCCTCCCCAAGAAGAAAAAACTGGCCAAAAGACAGGCTGAATCTGTCTGAAAAGTGCAGTCTACCTGTTTGTCCTGTCTTTTTAGTACGTATTTATTAGTTTTTATCAGTATTAGTATGCATTGGTATTAGTATTTATTAAACGTATCTTTTTGATTTACTGATTAATAATAATACTAAACATTATTTCATTTATTTATGTCTTTTACTAAATTATTAATTTTTTCCGTCTGGTGCCTATATATCAAAATGGTATTCTTCACTCTATTAGGGGTCCAAGCCTGCGAGGCTTCGGGCTACACATGCAAACGAGCATGGCTCCCAGTACCAGCAGTGCTGGGAGCCCCATTGTAATCGCTCAGGATTTTATTTTTAGGGGTCCAAGCCTGAGGGGAGCTGGGGGCCATACATGCAAAGCAACGTGGCTCCCAGTACCAGCAGTATTCTAATTGCTGAGATTTTTAAGTTTTAATTTAATTTTTTTTTTCCTCTGTTGGTAAAAGTGGTACTGCAGCATACACCGTAAGTTACATCAATTAAATTTTCAAGGGAAGCATAGAAAAGTGCACACCACAACTAACATATGTCCACCAGCAGGTGGCACCAAAGTCAAGGTAGGCAGATTTTGGTTGATATTTCCCACATTGTACTTTTCTTATTTAAAAACCTTACATGCACTTGTTCCCTTAATGTTGAGGAATCTTGTGCCGCCTATGATTTTTTTCTGCAAATAGCAAAATATGTGAAAGCTTCTCTTCCTATGCTGAAAGTGTGATCTGCACAAAACTTTGCACATAGAATTTATGGACTCTTATAATCAAAAAATATTAGATCTTTGATAATCCAAAAAATGTGCAACTTATGAAAAAAACAACTTCCAAAAGGTTGCAGCCAAGACAAGAAGTGCCGCATATCTTACCAATAATCATGACTATTAATACAGAACTTGGTTCAGCAGCTTTTAATGGCTTCAATCGGCCACTAGGTGGTGCTTCTGTGGGAAAATCATGAAATAAACAAATTATTTTGCAAAACAACTCTTAGGTTGTAAGTATGATCTACATAACACCTCAGCATCTAGCAGCAAAAGAGTTTTGATACACCACAAAATGCAAAAGTTCTACAGGAAAACTTGTACTCATACAAGTGATTTCAACTTTACATGGGTCCATCTGATTAACACAAAACTTGGACCAGTAATTTCTCATACCACACTGAGTTTCTGCACAAAATGTGGTGCATACTGGCACTTTTACACAAAGCTGAAAAACATGCAAAACTTTCTCATCTTAGTGTGAAGTTCTATCCACATAAATCTTTACATGTAGCATCTAAGGACCCTCCTGATTGTCAGATCACTTACTTTACTTGGGGTAACTCGCAACAGGTTCATTAAACCCCAAGTCCAGGGTTTGTGCCAGGCTAGTTTAACCACTCTCTCTGGAATACCCCACTAGCTTCCCCTAAGAAAATTTTCTACCCTGGTGGATTGTTTTCCAGTGTCTGTGCTGTCACCCTAAGACTTGCATTGCATGTGTCGGCCTGGAGGTCTGACTTGCATCTCCCTGACGCCGGATGCAAATTCAACAGGGGCTTGGACCCTGTTAATAACTGCATGCAGGTCTAGATATTATATGATTATTATAATAATTTTCTGCCATTTGTTTTTGACATATTACTAGTTACAGACTCTTGCAGTTAGAGACATGGTTCCAAAGTTAAAATGTTAAGCATATATAGGAGATACAGTTAGATCCAAAAGTAATTGGACGGTGAAACATTGTTTTTTGTAACTCCACCTTTGTACACCACCATGATGGATTTAAAACAAAGCAATCAAGATTTGATTGTCATTGATATGAAAGGAGTTTTCAGAGGCTCAAAAGTAATTAGAAAATTGAAAATTGATCAGTTTCTGACCAGGTGTTGCCTCTTCCCTTGTTAATCCATAACAAATTAAGCAGATGAAAGGTCTGGAGTTTAATCTAAATTTTAAATTTGCATTTGGCAGCCCTCAATATGCAGTCCAAGGCGGTGTTAATTCAGATAAAGGAATCCATCATTTGGCTGAAAAAAACGTACAAATATATCAGACAGATGGCAAAAACGTAAGGAGTAGCCATGTGCAACAATGTGGTACATTCTTACAAAGAAGGAATACACTAGTGAGCTCACCAAAAGGCTTTGAAGACCTAGAAACACAACTGAAGTAGATGATCGCAGAATTACTTCCTTGGTGAAGAAAAACATGTCCCAACATATAGCCAGTTCAAGAACACTCTTGAGGAGGCAGGTGTATCATTGTTAAAACAAAGGACCCTTGAATTGAAGCTGAAAGTCTAAACTTCTGTCACATCCATATGGCTTCATTTCACATCTACCATAGTTGTGTGTATGAGATATGTGGCACTACTTTTACTGCAGATACTACTACTACTACTACTACTACTACTACTACTACTACTACTACTACAAATAAAATAAAGCATTAGATAGACTAATTGTAGGAAATTTAAACACTTAAGACATGCCTGTGCACACACATATGACATTATGCAAATCTACAAACCTGAGCAATACAGTCAGTTTTTGTTTAGAGTGTAGAATTGGCACTGCCTGCAGCATCATGATCACCAGGGCCAAATTAACCTGTTTAGGGCCAAAAATTAAAATGCTGTTGGGTCGATTCTTCTTTTATGTTTCAATCAAGTATGGAGTCTCAGTACACTACAGATGACAGCATCATTATACACTCACCGAGCACCTAATGGGGAACACCTCATAAATGCTGGGTAGTTCCTCCCTCTGCTCTACAAAAACAGCCTTAGTTCTTCATGGTACAGATTCTACAATACGCTGGAAACGATCCTTTGACTTTGGGCTATTTTTGTATCAACATTATTTCTGCAGGTTTGTATGCTGCCAGTTTCCATTTCTACCACATCCCAAAGGTGTTCTGCTGGATTTAGACCTCTTGACTGGGGAGGAAACTGAAGTACACTGAATTCATTGACATGTTTATGAAACCATTTTAAGTCGACTTTTGCTTTGTGACAAGGAACATTATCATACTAGAAGTAGTCCTTAGAAGAAGGGTAAATATTGACCATAAAGGGATGCATATGATCAGCAACAAAACTCAAACAGGCTGCAGCATTCAAACAACAATGATTTGTATTAAGGGGCACAAATGTGCCAACATTCCCCGGACATGTTTGCCTCAGCAGAAATCAAGATTCATCCAACCAGGAAACGCTTTTCCATTCTTCTGCTGTCCAGTTCTGGTTAGCCTGTGCCCGTTGCTGCCTCAAATTTCTGTTCTTGACTGACAGGAGTGGAATTTGACAGTCTTCTGCTGTTGTAACCAATCTGTGTCAAGGCTGGAAATATTGTGTATTTTGAAATGCTGTTCTGCTCATTACAGTTGTAATCAGTAAGTATCTGAATTACTGTAGCCTTTCTATAAGATCCAACCTGTCTGGCCATGATTCTCTCCTTTGAACTGTTCACTGGATGTTTATTGTTTTGGGCACCAATCTAAGCAAACACTTAAGACTTTTGTGTACAAAAATCCCAGGAGATCAGCACTTTCAGAAATACTCAAACCAGCCCCATCTGGCACTAACAATCATGCCATGATAAAAGTCACTGTCAATGACATTTTTATCCCATCCTGATGTGAACATTAACTGAGGCTCCTGACCTGCTGTAGGGCCTAACAATAATGGTGAGTACACGGTCCTTTTTTCCAAGGAGGTCATTGAGCTCAGTTCCCCAGGATCCTTCATATTTTCACACCTGATCTGGGCTTGAAATCCACCTATTGGCAACAAGCAGTTACCAATGGACTTTGGATGGCCTAAGACCCAGGACATCATCAGTTCAACAAAACTCCTGTGCTCCCATGAATCGTTCTCTCTCTTCTCTTCACTGCTCCCATAGGGGCAGCAACAGCTCTTCTCTTCATGGTTCTTTTCCCTGCAAGCTTGCCTGCATAGCAGACTGCTACAGTGAACTCTCTTTCTTAATGCCAGCAACTTGAGAGCTTGCATAAGAGTTAGCATCAGCTGATTTTGCAAGACAACATTCATCATATTTGCTGTCATACTGCATTATACAGTAATGTGACTGAAGTTTAAAGAGTAGTAGTAGTAATGCAAAAATAAATACATTTCTAGAAAAAAAGGCTTTATTCAATAGTCAAGCCCCCAAAAACTCCGTAACAGCCCTTTGGTCACCATATCACTTCTTTTTCAATTGTGCATTTCATACACTTTGACAGCAAAAGTCAGCAGTTGTTCACATGCTTACTGACCATGTAAACATGTCTGTCTCAGATAAAAACTCCCCATACCCATATGGCTTTTATGATACAAGACCAATTGCATCCCCGTGTATTGAGACCACAAACCTCTTTGTCTCATTGAAAAATAGCATTGTTTCAACTGGAAGCCATTGCATGTAGCACATTATCTCCAGAATTCTTTTTTTGGAGATACAGTTTTCACTCGACAATATGTTACCTATGAAGATAGGCATCTAACTTAAAAAATCAAATGGATATGTTCATAAAACAAATTGTGTGTAGACTCATCAGTATAATCTGTACCCACATACACAGTATGTGACTGCATGCTGAAGTAAGTGTGTGCGCATGTGAATGTTAAGGTGTGTATGTGCATGTATGAGTAGCTGATTATACCCTTGATTATGGTCTTACCCAAAGTCAGTACACCCCCTCCCTACAGACAGACAGACAGACAGACAGACAGACAGACAGACAGACAGACAGACAGATAGACAGACAGACAGACCAACCCCGCCACCCCCCCATAACTCCTGTAACTGAATTCTCCATAGTAGTGAAATATCAAATGAGCTTCTTGAGGGCTTTAGGGCTCAAAGTTCATCATGTCTCTTCGTTAAATCTTCCCCGTAATTGGTTGCCTGGCTTCCCACAAACATGTTCCAGTTGGCCAGAATCTCCTTCTTGGTTATTTTCTTGTCCTGTTGTATGGTTATTGATTTATGATTGAGAGAAAGAGGAGAGGTGATAAGTTAGTTAATGCAAAACAAGATTGAGAGTAAGCAAGACAAAAGGAGCTTGTCAATAATTAACCCAAAATTACCCCAATTATTTCAACCATATCAACATACATTCATGAAGTTATGGCCTTTCAGTCTGTGGGCTACTACAATTTGACATAATTTTTTAGATACCTGTAATTGTCCTTCTGTTCTTTTTTACATTAAGCCTTTTGCTTGCAGCAATATGTATAGTGTACAGTGCAGCATACTGTATGTGTAGTATAGTCCTGGTCCTTGACTTCACTCTCCATAGTAATTGTTTCATTCTACTTACGGATCTACTTTCACTCTACTTTTGGGTTTTTAATGCATTTTGTTTTTTTACATCATTTGTTCTGTGATTTATGTTACTTGGTTTCTTTAACAGACCTAGGATTAATTAAATTTTCTGTCTCTCTTTCTGGGAAAAGACAGTCATCTGTGATTTTCAGCTACACTAAGTTGCTATTACAAACTACACTGAGATTCAAACTAAACACAACTTGTAAACCAATGCTCTGACACATTCTTAACAAAAACTTAATGCAAGCTTTATAGAGGTACTGCATTACATTTGGCTAGGTGTATCTAATAAACTGCCACTTCACTGTAGACCTACTGTATATTATTACTGACTATTAAAAGAATAACTTGTAGCATATTTTAGAGGATAGGGCTGCAGTTATTCTACATATATCTCATATTTTCAACAAAGACCAAAGCCAACAATGTGTATATCCATCCATACCTACTGAAGACATACTGTAAATCTTTGGCTCATAAATATAGAGTTCTTCCTACTAAAGACTCAGTAATTCTCGAAAAAGCTGCTCACTATTGTCGTAAATCAAATAAATACAAGAAAATAGTCCATTTATCAGGGACTACTTTCAGTGGTAGAGGACATTTCACATAAGGTGCTTCAGTGAGTATTTGGGGCAGCAGATAAGTGTGTGTGGGAATGAGTCAAAATGAACTACAGTGTGTGTGTTCAGGGTTGATGAAGGAACATGTCACCCAGTGAAACAGTGTGACTCCCTGAATTGTTTTTCAGAGTTTCTGGAAAAAATTGAGCTCTATGGTAAAGTGGAATAAGACATATCAGGCTTTGATACACCCACACACTACTTGTTAGTTGAATAGATTCACAGCTGGTTTGGCTCTGCACATGGGATTGCTGGCAATAAGAAAAAAGATCTAGATTATAACCTCTTCCTCTAAATTTATAAACTTAAATTACTTTGGCACTTTTCAGGAAGCTAGTCTCTTTGATTCATCTCTTTTACTCTAAAACTCATGTTCAGGACAACTCAAACCTCTAATCTTTGTCAGTTACAATATTAGTGCATGGTATTGCATAAATTAAACATATTTTTCAACTGTTAACTGTTTTACGTGTTGGAACACACAGAAGGTTTTCACAATGCTTCCTGCTTACAACTGCTTTACAACAGAATAAAAATGTTAATTCTTAATAAAGTTGACTAGATTTTGTGCCAGGTTCACTTCTCTGCCTTGGTTTTTAATGGAAAGTCAACCTGAAAATATCCGATATCTGGTATTAAAAATTGGTCAGTGTGAGATGTGTGGTTGAGTAATGATGGTGTTTCAAAGGCATCCTGTCTGTGACGGAGGTTTTGAGCAGTGCTAGGTCTACCTTGTCAGTGTCTGTCTCGTGGATCAAGTGTTTAGCTTCATTGTCAGCATGGTCAACCTCTCCTGGCAAAATCCAGCTGGCCACCTCACCAGCATCCAGGTAGCCATCCTGAAAAACACGCAAGTGCATTACTGTGGAAGTGAGTAACTGTAAGAACAGGCACACTGGTGTCACTTAGACATCTGAGAAATAAATCCACTCAACTTGTCAAAACCTGGTGAGGAATGGGGAATTATTATGACACAAATATAATAATTGGTTGTAATCCATTAAAAAGTTCCAGTGTCCACAGTAAAGAAAACACAGGTAATCATTTTTGCCAGTTTGTAGCACCTAATTGCAGCAGAAAGATTCCTATTTAGTGCCAACTCTGCTGTTTAGCTCTGGAGGCTGGAGACACAGGAGGCAGCAAGCACAGTGACACATGTTGCACAGGATCACATGTGTTGCTGCATGTTAATACAAACTAAACCCATCCAATAACCATTTAAAAGGAAAAGCTCTAAATGGGTGTCAGTGCACAGAAACCCTTTATTTCTTAACAGGGCCTATATTTTTGAAACATTTGCAGGCATACTACATACAGCAACAGCTAGATGAGATTAAAGGCAAAGCAAAGTGGATAAGAATGAATGAATCAAACACAACTAATTTGCCAACAAAGTGTTGAAAATAGCATGATTATACTCTTGAATTAAATTAAAGCAGTAGAAAGTACATTATGCCTGGTTTTATCCCTAAAAACTGTAATAACATTTTTTTGCCCCCTTGAGGGCACATAGTTGTCATCAAAGTTCTCAGTTCATTGTATTTGTGTTTGTTCTGTCCAGCGTTGACCCCACCCAGGTAAATAGTCACAAGTAACCTCACTGCTACTAGCTACAGTATCTCCACATGTGCAAGCTGTCCCCTGGTACTGAAACAAGCTCATGTTACCTTAATAAATAATTGATGAATAGTTGAGCAGCTTTACCTTGTTGGCATCTCTGACCTCTGAGAAATGTTTCCGCTCGGTCTGAACCCAGTCAGGCTCACTCTCCCCATTCTCTGGTGTGTACATGTCACCTGTGGAGCAGCAGTGCACACACATTAGGGCAGAATACTTCCAGGCTAGGAGTAAGGGTTGGATGGTCAAAGAGAAAAGAGAGTCACTTACCAATGTATTCATCTTGGTTGATCTTACCATCCCCATTCTTATCAATGTCTTCCATAGTTTCCTAAATGAAAAAAAAAAAATGTAGTTCTCAATTTCTTCTAGGATTTCTCAACAATAAGAGTTCTGTTTGTAAAAGAGTGGCCTATGAAAAATACCCTGTTTTTTCCATTTCACAGTCATATTAACAGTATCATAGCTGTCTGGCAGAAAGTTTTAAAATACAGTACAATATAATATCAATTGGGAAAGAGGCAGGGTAAATGTAGGTCCCTTGTCTGCCACAGTGCTGACACATTGAGACAGACAACCATTCATGCTAAAATTCACACAATTTCATGTCAGCAATTAACCTGCATGTCTTTTGGAGGAAGCTGGTGTATGCAGAGGGAAACCCACACAGGCACGAGGAGAACTTGCAAACTTCACATTGAAAGGGCCCTGCCAAAAGTAGGGTTTAAACCCAGAACCTGCAATATTCACTGTAATCACATGTGCTTTGTAGCCTAAATAAAGAATCCCATACCCAGGGGTCATAGGGAAGCAAAAAACATTGATATGAAAATCCATGCAAAGAGATAAATAGTGATTGAAAACATGTATACTCATACATGTAATTATGCTAGGAAAAAATGTCCACCAGTATTGAATTTGGCTGCATTAAAACAAAGCATAGGTGCAGGGTTTACCATTCTGTATACAAAGTTTTTCATGCATGGATTTCCACATCAGAATGTTTTCTAGAATTTGATCATTGAGAAGCTCCACCTCAAGATGTAAACCATACTAAAGGGGCTTTTATACAGTAAGCACTCGTACCGCTGCAGTATCAGTGTTCTATATAACAAGAGCACCAGGCTACTTCTGATACCACCTGCCTGCACACCACAAGCTGATGTTGCCCGCCTAGTATACCTCATTACACAACTTAATAGAACGGGCTGTAGCTTAAACTAGAGGAAATGGTTGGCTATATGGCATGATTTATTTATCATGTACCAGACCAGAAAAAGCCAGGGGGTCCTCAAGATGACTACATTTCCTTCTCTGGGGACCATGAATGTCTATACAAATTTGGTGTCAATCCAATAGACAATGAGATATTTTAGCCAGGACCAAAGTAGCAGTCTGACCTCTTGCACCGCCATTCAAAGAGCCAAATAGCTATAGCATGGCTTAAAATACTTCTCATTGAAGTTCCGTGTGGTTAGAGAATATATTGTACCTGCACTACGATGCCCTTCATATAATCAAACTCCTCAGGGTGAAGAAAGGCAGTGAACTCCTCACGTGTGGCAATACCATCATGGTCTCGGTCAGCTCCCTTGAAGCGTCTTTCATCTCGGGTGAGCATGGACTTATAGGTGGCCTTGTCTTCAACGTCATCAAACTCCTCATCTTAAAAAAACAAAACAAAACATACAAAACAAAACAAAAAAGTTTAAGCTTTCGGCTAAAGCTTTCTGGTGTGTCATATCAGTATTTCCTCAAGTACTTTTGTGGTCAAGTCATCTCTAAATACAAATACATCTATTCCTAAAAAGGGTCTTATTCTGGTGTAGAAGTCATTAAAGAGCTAAGAAAAATGGAAACTTGAACATCCAATAAAAATCCATGACAACTGAGCAAACTCCATCTGCTGATAAAAAGCATATGATATTATTGAAAGCCCCAAGAACAGCTAATAAATGGAACCTGAGTTGACACCGTTTTGCATACTTTTTTTTTTTTTTTTTTTTTTAAACCAGCCTGAAATTTATTTCTTGACCACCTGACCTTGGGATAAGCATGTGTGACCATTGACTCCAAATAATGTCAACTCAAGATATGTGCCAGTTTCATTTGCTGATGAAGGAAATGAGGTGTGGCTGAAAGATCCCCCCCAAAAAAGTGGATCAAGTTGAGATTATTTTGTCAACTTTTTTTCTCTGGTGACTTCCAGTGGGGACATTTATCCGTCTATACCCTGCCTGTCACCTAGTGTGTGCAAGGATAGGCTCCATTTGAACTAACTGTGTTTTTTTTTGGGGGGGGGGGTCTTCATTTGTCAGCTAGGGTTTGTGTTCCTGATTACTCTGGATATTCAGCATTTAAGATTGAACACTAGCTGTATGGAGCTGGGTTCAAGCGGTAATTTCTGTTGTGTGAGCATGTGTTAGAAAAGTGGCCTGTGAGAAGATGCTTTGCAGTTCCTAGATGGAAACTGCAACACTTGCTGTGATGGCTGTTAGGATGGCAACGCCAAAATCAGTTTCTAGGTCACAAAGAAGGTGGTAGAAAAGAAAAGGAGGTGGTAGAGGAGGGGTGAGGAGTTAATATGGAGGAACAACTTTCTCTCTCACACACACACACACACAAACACACACAAACACACACAAACACACACACACACACACACACACACACACACACACACACACACACACACACACACACACACACACACACACACACACACACACACACACACACACACACACACACACACACTAACACACAGAATTACCCAGATAGTAGCCATAGGTGGTGTTTTTGTACTCCTCCCACCCTATTTTGCCATCTTGGTTCTGGTCATAGTCATTCCAGTGTTTGTTTACATTCTCCTCGATGTACCTCCTCTGCCGATGTTTGATCCAGTGGTGCAGCTCTGCATGGCTGACATAACCGTCCTTATCAATGTCAATGCGGTCCACAATCTTCCTGTGGGGAGAGATGAGGTCAGGGTTATGGATAAGGTTTAGAACGAACATGAATTTGTTTCTTTAAATGACAAGTGAGCCTGATGATGCCGGTTCTTCCAAATTTTGAATGTTTAAACCATTTGTACAAGAAGTTTTAGACTGATCTAGAGCAGAGTTATTTTTGTTTGCTTTTTTTTTTTTTTCTTGGCAGCGTTTTTGCTTCCTTAAAACTGCATGCATTTGAGCAGGACCCAACTGATTTTTACAGTATTCCAATCTGGAAGATGCAGCAGAAATTTTAGAGGGATCCATCTCAAAACCTTGACACATGAGAGTGAAATAATCTGCTCCCTCCATGCTTTTGGAGATAGAGGCCCAAATTCTGATCTACAAACACTACATTAGCAATAATGTCTGCATTACAAAAACACCTGATGAATAAAAATAAACAGACATAAGGACAAACTTTGCACTAAACGCAGCAAATTTTTATGCCTGTTGCTTGGACAGTTTGTGGAAGCAGTGCAAAGTTTGGAAAGAGTTTGCTGACTGTCTGCAAAACCTACGCTAATCTGGCTTTGCTCTCCTCAGGGGTCAGCTGGTCAAAGGTCTTGGCCTCTTCCTTGCCAAGGAAGGCCTCATGGTCATATTGGAAGCCATGAGCATCATCGTGGACATGGTCACTCAGATCAACGTGGTGATGGACGCGCTTCTCCTGAGCGGGGACAGCAAAGGTAACAGCAGCCAGGATGCAGAGGGATGCTAGTGACTTGAGCAGCATCATGATTGACTGGAGGGAGACATGTAATGGAGACACATGATGGGGTGGCACAGAGAAAGAAAACTGTTCAGTATAAAACAGAATAGAACTTTAAAATACCTAAAGTATGAAAAAAAAAATCAAGATATAAAGTAAACTACTGTGGAGAAGGATTTGCAGCCCAGTTTTTCATTTATCAAACCAACTGAATTGCTTGTAAAACGACTATAGCGCCCCAAAAGGTCAGAGTGTCCAACTGAGGGAACATAAGCCCAGATGTGCCTCCTGGCATCTCTCCGCCTGACAGTGCACAAGCCACTCAAATACAGCTGGGGTTTATCAGTTCTTCTGTTCAGCCCAGCTTCTTCCTGGGCCTGTAGCTCAAGTGGTCACAGATGGATGGTTCGTGAGATGTTAGCACACTCTTATCGTGAGCCCCGTCAAATTGTCCTACAGCTGGCTGAGTCACTCTGAAGCTGTTGAGTCTACTGAGGAGATGAAATGTTGTGCACATTTCTTCACATAAGTTTAAATAAGTAATCATTTCTTTAGTCTTAACTACATTTATCTCCAAGCCAGTTTTGCACCATTTCCTGTATGCAATTACTATGAACATGTCAGCAGCATACTCAGATACAAAAACCCTGCTCTTCAACAGTAAATGTAAATATATATTAGCAAAGAAGCACTGGAGCAAGAACAGTTTCTTGAGGATCGATCTGGACTTGCAGTGAGTAAGTCAGACATCAGTCTACTGACAGTGGCTCTGTGGAAATCCTCCATGGACCCAGTCAAATCACCATTAACCCCGAGGTCACTGCTGGGTAATCAGTGTCATTACAGAGTTAAGAGCTGAGTTAAAATACACAATGATCTCATGAATCTCAGAAACATTTCAGAAACTCATAAAATGGCAATTATAATTCCACAGAGATCAGAAGGAGCCTGTAGCGTCTCACTGCCCCCATTCCTCCGCAGTCTACATCATCCCATCTTTACTCCATGTTTCTGGAGGTTTATCAGCTGAGCCACAAACACTGGAAGCTTGTTCACGTCAAACACCTTCTCACAGGTAAAAAGATAAAGACTCACCAGCTTCTGGCAGCTTCTGGTGACACCTCCCTTTTTCGTTTGTAAGTTCCAAGTCAATCCGCGTTGGCACTCTGTACCTTTAAATACCAACGTCAGGGAGGCCGTGCTTGTTCTTCGGATAGCCAATCAGACAGCGCCTCGACTAGGACTATAACCAATCAAAAGCAGGACGTAGTAGTAAGGGCTTATGGTGCGTTCTGATTGGCTGTTAACCGCCACGTTGTCACGCAAACGCGCCCCATTCTATGACTGGAGCGTTGACTTGCGGTGACGTTACACAACGTTCTGCCCGTTTCTGTCCGAGCTCGTGCGACGGACCGGTTCAAACCACGTCACGGGACCACGAGCGGCAGGCTCCGGCCCCGGGGGGCACGCGGGTCGCCGTGCACCTGTGGTGCGCTCCGACGTAGCCGAGCTGCTCGGTCGGCCCGCGGGGACACTTTTAGAGCGAGTCCGTTGTAACACGGCCGGAACCCGAACCGCGTCCATCGGTCTCCCTCCAGCGTCGTTTTCGGGAGGTGCCACGGTGCATCTCTACTGTCGAATGTGCAAAAACTAGACCAGACGTCTGACGACTATTGCTTCAGAAGTGCTCATAGATCCTCATAGAGCTGGAGCGTTAACGCGTTTAATGCTCATTACTGAAGGAGCCTCAGTAAAATCTATCCGCAATGTTAGTGTGACAGTGACTGATAGGTCGCCCTGACGTCCTCTAAAGACCTGAGAGGGCGAATGAGAACTGAGACTGTGCAGCTGTTCTCGACCATAGTTGTATATTTTTCCTGAGCAAGTCAAGATGAACCTGGATCCAGTTGAGGGACAAAAAAAAGGAAGAAAGGAAAAGTCTTTTTGCTTGTGAAGAAAAAAATAAAGTTGTAAGGAGGGTTTTAAGGATTCAGTAATGACTTGGTCTCTACACACAGGTAATAATTTAGTTTCATGTCTAAACGTGACTAACCAGTAGGAGTTGTCATTCCTGCCTCCAGAAGTTTGCCTAATCCTCACTATTACAACCCTGTCATATTATTAATATTGTAGTGCAGCTGTTTCCACCCAAGCTCAGCTGCTCTGTTTACACTCCCATTAAATTAGCCTACTAATCAATAAATGCATTAGGATTCAAGCAGTGTCGCCATCCAATAAAAAATGTCTGAGTAGTATATAACCTGCGTTTGGTTCCTCTTTCCTCTTGAGACACATTTAGTCCTCAGTGACTGGGACATCCTCTATGATGGAGGACCCTTTACCTCTGGTTGGTAAGAGGTCATGGGTAGCAGAATGAAAGACAAAACAGGGAGGAACTAATATTAATTATTAATTAGAGAATAAAAAGGGGCAACACACATTCTGTATTTGCGAGTTGTCAGGTATGTGACTTGTGTGACACATCTACGGTAAAAACCGCAATGCCCAGGTGTTAAGACTGCAGCCTGTGGAGGTCACTGGGACACACTCTCGTCAAGGAGGACCTCCTGTAACTCACACAAGTACAGAAACTGTAGAGATTCAGCTCCGATGAACAAAAAGTAGGCTCAGACAATTCTACAGCTACATCAGATGTTGGTACAAAACTCTCATTCAGGAGCTGAGAGGAGGAATACAATCATTTAAAACATTAGATGGAGTTATCTAGAAGCATGTAGGTCTGCTTTACATGAACGATACATAATATGATTTTATTTTCAATGTTTCCATCTGATAACATTGTAAAGGAAGGTACATGGAACGCTGTGAGACAGCATAAAGGTTTGCAAGCACACAGAGCAAGAACAGAATGACTAATAAGCAAGACTTATGTGGATGTTCACATATGCAAATACATTTATTTAGGAAAGAACAGATTTTTGTTTTCTCAAATTGAATCTTTTTCTGCAAGACATAATTTTACTACAAAACATAATTAATATGCTTTTGCAAAATGTCACATCACAGACTCAGGAATGAGGCCATAGCAGCAAAGAATGTTTTTGTGTGTGTGTAACATGGAGGTGGTGTTAAACAAAAGATCAAATCAGCCAGGACATAGGTTTTTCATTATAAGGAAATGCACTGGCGGTATGTAAATGTTCTTATAGTTTTCAATATCAAATGATTAAATGATATTACCTGGTTTTAAATTGAGATTTTCTTCGAGTGAAATTCCTGTGATGAACATTAATTAGGTAAAATATTCTTTACAGGAATCTTCCCTGAATATTCTTAACAGAGCATTACCAAAACATTAAGAGTCCTCCAGGTCAGTTGGAATCTATTGTATGTGATTTTATACTGATCACATATAGTTTTAGATTATTTAACTTGATTATGTAACCTCATTCAGACCTCTCAAAATAACAAATTGTTTGGTGACATGACACCTAAATATTCTGTCCGACTGCGTTTTTTTTGGTAAAAAAAAAAGTTTAAATTCATAAAAAAGATACCATATATATCTATCTGTTTGTTAAAGTGTCAAGATAAATGGTGTGACCATCTGGCCATGAATGCTGTTTTGAAAATGTCTTAAAAAATGACTCATATCTATTCAAATTCACGTTCTGCCCTACTTGGTATGATTTGTAGTGCTGTAGAAAATTGAAAACCATTTGTAATTATATTTAGCATCATAATATATAAACAGACTTTGTCCATTGATGTCCATTTTACAAAATGTCATTTGGCGTGACCATCAATCATCAACCATTTTGGAACTTTTATGTTGAAATCCATTCAAGGACTACAAATATATATTTTGATTATGAATTTCATAGTGACTTTTTATAGAGAAGCTAGCTTATTTTGTTTAGCTGGCCAACTCTCTGCTTGTAAATTTTGGCTGTACTTGAAAATATCGTGGCATGAACATTGCAGAGTTTTCAATGATAGATATATGTCCTAAATTGGCAGTTTTTGTGCTTTCATATTTAATTGGTGATTTATATACATAAAGAACTTTAGGTTTGTATTATTTGGGATACATTTTTATGGCGTTTGAGTCAGTATTTCTAATATTTAAAAAAAAAAAATTGTGTAAAATTTTTGGAGAAATGCAAAAAAAAAAATGTATATATAATTAGAGCATGTAATTTCACTTTGGCATTTATGCACTTATGACATATATTATTTATACGTGTATTTATAACTGTTTTAATCTATTTCAGCAGATGCGTGTTAATGCTGACCCTGTAGATAGAACGGAATACCTTGCTAGGAGTAGGGAAAGGTTTTCTAAAAAAAGTTTAAAATAAAACTATGAATAAAGCAGCATGTGTTACACTACCAGTCAAAAGTTTAAGACCATCCCCACTTTTTTCCAGTTTTTATTTAAATTTAAGTAGTTCAACCCCAGTGAATAACCTCAAAGGATACAAAAATCAGGGGTAAACTGCTCAAGGTGAAAAACAAACAAACAACCCCCATCATGTTTAGGTCATTTAAACTAAATATCATGTATATTTAATAAAATGCAAATAATCCCTACGGGTGCCCCAACTTTCGTTGATTACTTAAAAACCCTCTGTCTGTATTAAGGCAGTGTTGGAACAAACTATTACTAAACCCTCTGATGCATTACTAGGACAATACTGTTCTGCAGGAAGTAGTATTGTATATTGCCATCGAATGGTGAAATAAAGACAAGTAACAAAGGAAGACAGACTGGTTGGTCAGGGATTTATCCTACAGCAAGATGATTACCCAAAATCATCAGAAGAAGAGAAAATAGAGGATGGCTTCAAATGACGGAAGACCAACACAGTCTCCTGACTTGGGAACTGGACAGAAGGTGGAAGTGAAGCAACCTGGTAATTCAACACATTATAGGGATGTTCTGCAAAAGTGTTGGGAAAAAATTTCTGAGCAATGTCTCACTTCTATTGAAGAAAGACTGCCATGAGTGTGTTGGGTTTTTGAATGACTATAAAATTAGATTAAATTTAGGATTTAAGATTCCATGATTTCTTTGAGAAAATCTTATTTGTCCTGTGCTTTAATTCTGGAGTACACTAAGACTTTATTTGGTAACAAGTGGAAAATAAGGGTGTTCTAAAACTTTTGACCAGTAGTATACATATTGCTTGTGTTTCTCATTACTTTGAGGAAATCTTTTTTTCTTTTAAATAAAGACCTGCCGTTAGCACTATGTACCCCACTTTCACTCAGACATTCCTACGAACCATCAGAAGTAGAAGTAGTATGATCAATGTCGAGTTTAATGGAATGTTTGTTCACGAGACTATGAATGTGCACTTCACTTAAAACTGTGATGAGGCATAATTACATGATTAGATAATGCATGTTGCTGATCAAAATTACTCAATATTCAAAAATTGATTCCAATGTGAAGTAAAATGGAATGTTTGTTCAAAGAAAAGCCATGAATGTGTGCTGCATTTAAAAATGTTATTAAGCTTTTTATATAAAAATGTTCATGAAATATTTGATTTCATGTTAATTCTGTAAAATTTTAATAAATCTTGTTTAAATCTATTTTTGTAATAATTTATCGTTTACTGATCTCTTTAACTAGATTTTTAATGATATAAAGTCTTCATGTCATTTGGAGTGACCACTCATCTGGTGTGACCAAGAATAACAATTACTGGATTAAATGAAAAATATTATATATACTTTCTGTGGCTGAAATATTGATCCCTGATAATGTATGCTTAAGTGAATGGTATTAAAAATTTTCTGATTTACAGAAAAAAAGTCACATTTAAGAAGGCAACTGTGACATTATAGAACAAAAATATGAGATATAAAATTTGAGTTAGATTATTGTTTTATTTATTCTTGTCGAACTACTATTCCCAGGTAAAAAAAAAAAAAAAGAACTTTCACGCTCGAGAAAAAAAAAACTCTACTAAGTCAAAACTTAATTTATTTATCACAGTACATTGACATTGTTTTGTAGACAACAGTTAGAGCCATCTAAAAATAATTACATCAATAATCATCTATCTCAGATCACAAATGCAAATAGTTAATGTCAAAAAATGTTTAGAGGTCGTCACAGACACTCTTTGTATATACTGACTGACAACAAGGAGTCAAGCACTGTCATCATCATTATCAAATTGCTGAGCCTTGACATCTTACTTACTTCATTAAACGTTCCTTAAAATATATGTGTAGAACTAGATGTAATTCATAGGAGACCAAGTGACCCTGTGAACTATATGTATCAAATACTTTACATTAGGCTTACAGGATATAATTTCTGTAATATGGGTGTAAAAAGATGTAAATATACTAATACATATTTGTATTAGATAGTAGGAATTTAATAATGAGAGAAATTGATTTGGTAACACTTTTGATGAACTATCAGACATTCCTAACATTTGCCCAAAAGCTCCATGGAACATTCACAGACACTGATGTAGGTCTGAAGGGTTCCACACAATCAACAGAACATGAGCTTGAGCAGATTTACAAAATTGTAATGGTGGTAAATATTGATAAAATGTGTGCTGTAAAGCTGTTTAAGAATTTACGTACCGCATCTCTGTATTAACCATTCGCAATCTAATGTTTTTATAGCACGCCCTGCATTTGCCATACCATCCAGTTAGTAGTTATCTTTGAAGTCCTTTCTCTTGCGGAAGTGAAAAAATACTGTATGAAAACACTTCTGATAAAACATAGAGCTCACCTTTATGTCACATCTCAAAGTTTGTTTTTGCGAATGTGGAAATGGCTTATAGTTGCCCTTTGTGGCTGTCGAGGGGAAAACAGCAACTACATCCATGGTTCGCAACAACAACTGAGTACCTGTGGAATTTCCGGAGCAGTAAAGTGCCCATGAGATGTAGAGGACACCATGCTAGGAAACTTACCTGGAGAAGGGACACTAAGGTCAGATCTGTGCTTTACTCTCAGTGTTTTGAAAGTTTAGTGTAACTTGAGGTGTTTAAAGTGGATGAGATAGCCCCAAAAGGGGCTAATAAGAAGTCTGATTTGCTACTTTGTAGTTATTCACAACAACTGAGTGTGACACTATTTCTCTGTTCTGTCATCGATAAGAATATGCTGAATATGAAATCAGAATTAAGTGAGACTTGAAAATGAAAAACTAGTAGTAAGTTTCCAGAAATAAATGTGGAAACTGATATGAAGCTCTTGTTCAAGAGTAAAGTGAATGTGTTCAAAACTTTAGTTCACTTAAGGTTACCAGTGGGTGCTCTCATCTGAGCCATTGGCAAAAAAAGCACATATAAGTCACATGCAGGCCCTAATAATCTATGACATTTTCATGGTCCGCTTAAGATTCACATTTTTCTGGGCTACAATATATCAAGCTGAAAAGTCATTCCAACTAAAAACAACAACACCACAGTCAGAGTCATTACAAAGACATTTCTAATGGGCAGTATTAAATGACATGCAGGCTGGCATATTACTTGTATGTTCCTACACAGAGTCATCACCGGCCAGTTATGTGTCTAGGATGACTGACTTATTCACTTATTAAAATACAGTCTACCTGTGATCACTTCAGGGACTGTGGGTCAGGCGGTGGGATAAAGCTGGCATATAATCACTAAAAGAGGCTATACGCAAAGCTTTGTTCTGAGCCATTAAGTTGGGTTCGTTCAGAGTTGGGATCTTCAACATCTTATTTACAAAAGGAACAGACTCACATTTTTATCCTGGTACCCCACTTTGAACCTCAGACATCTCAGATGGATTTAGTGATTGAACAAGATGTGGTGTTGTGCACACTGATGGCTCCTTCCCAGGTTGGAAAAACCCAAGCTATTCAGACTTTTGTAGGCCAGACAGAGATAGGGGACATAATTTTTCAGTGCCATAACTGGAAAAATTGCCACGAAAATGGAGACAAGCATGGATGAGATGAACAGAGCTTTACATGTTGTTTTAAGCTGTCTAACAGAAATACACTTTAAATCAACATTTTTCTTTAATGGATGTGAAAAACAGGAAGTGCTCCAAGCTTCTGTGCCAACTGAGAACGAGGTTGGTTGGACAGGAGACTGCTGATTGGCTAAACAGCTCCTCACAAACAGAAATTGTTAGCATTACAGTTCAGAAGTGTAAATGTTAAACAAAATGAAAATTTATTCTGAACATCAAACTGCTACATTTTGTGTTATGTCTCAACAAGAATCAGGTAGGAAAATCAATGTCATTCTTATCTCTTGCATCCAGAACCGAATTTGGGTAGGATGGCCAAACTAGGCTGTTGTCAAAAATGTTGGACTGTTTCCTTTAATATGCTGGTAGGGGAATAATTATATTAGCAGTAAAGGGTGTGATTTCTTGACATCGTGGTAAATATGCCAGCATTTCATCAGGAGTACTGCTAGTCTAGTGAGTCTATATATGAGAACATGAATCCAATAAAAAGAAAGATTGTGAAGTTGAGAGTCTCTTCAATAGATCTGTTTTACAGAAGCCTGAACACTGTAATTCTAAGCTACTGCAAAAATACTCACTGGTACCTATTCTGTGTGGATTTCCTGGTACACCTTTATGGCAGCATAAGTAAGAGGACATCACCATTACCATTTCTGACTAAGGGATGAAGACTGGTGAGTCTTTGCTTTTATAAATTTAATTAGACATGGATCTTGAATCAGAGGTAACATGGGATATCTGTGTGAATTAATGTGCGAATTGTGCTTATCATGACATTGGATGTCTGGAGTTCCCCTCCCGCCCTTCAGGGTTAACTCAGGCTTATGTAGTGTCAGTCAGGTCCCTTCAGGCTCTGGATTTATTTGTGCTGGGCCAATACGTCATTGAAGATGTTGAGGAAGATGTGAGCATGGTACTCCTTGAAAACCAGCGCTGGACGGAACCGGATTGATCGATCCCCACACCCTCCCAGTAGGACACCTGACAATGGCAAACGCTGTTACTACTTTACATTGCCACAAAGTTCAATCACAGTCAATTGTCTGTCACCCACCTTCACATGAACATTGGCGTTTAACATATCATGTTATTTGAAGAAATTATCTTATAATACTGACTTAGTTTTAACAGTCATATCCAGTTAACTGAGAAATCAGGCCTCTATAACTTCCGGGCATGGAACATGTCCAGACATGACCTAGAAAATCTGATTCACACTTTTGTTTTTAGCAGAATGGACAGTGAAATGATGAAAAAAAAAAACTGTAAAACAATTACAATGCATCCATTTGCTGCAGCAAAGATGCTCCCTAGAACAAGAAAAGCCGAACACATTACATCCGCTTGAAAATCCTCTTAAATGTTTCTAAATTAGTCTACAACTTTGGTCCTAAAACCATTTCCCAATTGCTGAGTCCTTATGAACCCTCTAGAACCATAAGGGACGGGTCTATGAGTTTTCTTCGGGTTGACACTAAGCATAGAGAGGCCTCTTTTAGTTACCAAGCTGCCTACTAATGAAATCTGGTCCCTAAAAATGAATGAGAGGCCCATCTGTAGATACATTTAAAATCAGAATGAAAGCTTACCTGTTCCCCAAAGCCTTTGACTGACAACTAAGACCTTAATTACAGACTATCTGTTTTACATGCTTGCCTTGCCTAATTTACAATAACAAGTATTTATAGTAGTGTAATTTTTCTACTCAGGCTTAAGGACAGTCAGTATTTTACCCTTAGTTGTGTGATGCTCTGGTAGTGCCAATGCATTCCCACAGCAGGGGCTACCCTCAAGGGCCATCCACCGAACATGAGAGGGTGCCACACTGTGTTAATGGCAATCCCACAAATAAGGAAAAGAGCGAATGGCGATGTACATCATACCTTTGTCTCTGGCTTTGAGCAAGATGCTGTTGCGTGTTGCATCGTCACAAATGTCAATGGCACAGAAGGTTCCCTGACCTCGAGCACGGCTGAGTATGCTAGGGTATTGAGCCTGGGGAACAGAGGCATGTAGGTCATGGTCACACACATTTAGGTCATATTCACACCAAGCATGATCCGAGTAAACTACAGAAAGCTGGACTGTAATTGAAAACATTAAAAACCCTTTTCTGATCACTGATTAACAACGTAGCCCACAATGGTCTAATACACATACTGTATATACATATGGCAAAATCTAAGGGTTAATGTCGGGTATCGATTTTATCTATTCTACCACTCATATCAATGTTCCCAATTGGTCCGGTACTTTTTATTGGTTCTTTTTTAGTACTCTTTGAGAAAAATAAAAAATTCAAGACAGTAAGAATTTATTTTAAATATAGCAAAATATTGTGTCTTGACATGAAACACTAAGTGAATTTTTAAAAAGACTGAAGGAGATAGAAATGAGTCATTATCAGTCTCCCTGTCCTCGGTCATGCTTCCTCTTTCTTCTCATGTGATTCATTGCCTGACAGGTACTGCTGGTAGAGGGAGGAGGGACTGAACACCAATCTAGAGTTGCCAAATGAAAAAATGGCTAATCAAACTAAACAAGACTACAAACACGTTGATTTGATTTTAGCTGATTCATAACAATTTGCTATAACAAGCATGCTATGGCATATGTAAAATATACCGGCAGTTGATGGAAACTATTGAAAGCTGTTGTAGGTTTATGTTTGTTCAACAGGTGTTTTGATTGTCACTCAAAGTTACTGAAACACATAGTTCTTAGTAAATTGAGTCAAATGTATCCAGTGTTACTCTTTTCCCAACTGTGGTCCTTCTTCTCTCGTCTGCTTTGTGTGTGAAGAGGAGCTCAGCCCTGCTCCCAGCACTCTCAAACAAACACTGACAACAACACAGAAAGTAGAAGAGAGAACAAGAGAGGCAAAGGTGCATGTGTGATGATAATTTACACCAAAACTACACCAAAACACACCCCTGGGTGTCTTTAAGTACCCATACCACCCCTAAAACTGACTTGAGGTTCTTCGTAATTTAGACATGGTTCCTATTTAGAACAGGAATTTGGAAGCATCCCTACTGATGGTTAACAAATTTATATTGTCTCTTGGTATATAATTTGCACAGTCAACTACATCAAACAACATCCAAACACAACACTTCAGAGGGTTAAAGAAAACTGAAACTGACATCAGAAAGTCGGTAGTTCTTGAGGCTGGAAAAGCTGAAAGACTACTATAATATAATAAAAATCCGCCTATGGCAAACACTGAGTCAAAGGGGCATTCGGAACCTGAAAAAACAAAAAAACTGCACCTTAACATATCTACACCACACACAAAAGCACATTACCTGTAGCTCATAGAGACCATTTAGCAAGGCTTTCCCAGAACGGGTCACCTCCTCCAGAAGGCTTTCTCTGCGAATCACATTGAGAACCTCAGCCAGGAACAAGTTCTTTGATGGGTCGCCCATCCATGTGTTAAAGATACGGTATGCCTGAAAAAAGACAACAGAAAAAAAAGGTAAGACGAGAGTACACCAAATACCCATACATTAAATATATAAATATAAATATAAATATATAAATATATAAATATAAATACATATATGTATATATATGTGTATATATATATATATATATATACGTATATACACACTGATACACACACATACACTTAAATGTGCATGTGTGTATATATATATATATATATATATATATATATATATATATATATATATATATGCAATATTTGGACAGTAGCACTGTATGCGGTCTAAATACCGTTGTAGAAAACATTGAAAAAATGTCAACCTTATCAGCTTGTAAATCATTCTTGTAGTAGTAGCCACCAGTCAGAAGTTTCTTGCTGAAGGAGACAATATCAGCAGGATCATCCATGCCCCAGTGCTCATGGGCCCAAAACTTTCCTGTGGTCCCCCCACCAGTCTGGACTTCATCCACATGGAAAGCACAGCCATGCTGGAGAGATGAAAGGTTAACAGACTGAGGCATGGGATAGTGACCGATGTCTGTCTTCCTTGTGGACAGAATGC
The DNA here is from genome assembly GCA_016859345.1 of Istiophorus platypterus. NCBI lineage: Eukaryota > Metazoa > Chordata > Actinopteri > Istiophoriformes > Istiophoridae > Istiophorus > Istiophorus platypterus. The sequence continues at coordinate 19,324,620 of CM029112.1, read as the reverse complement.
AAGTATGATGAAAGGATGAGGAGGACAGGTTTTTCACTCACTGACACTTTGGGCAAGACTTCATAGGGAGAACTACTGACTTAGGACCAGAATACACCTGTGATATCATGTCAATGATCAGGTCCATAACTATGTATGGTAGACCTGCTGAACCAATTCTTGACATACAATTGTGGAAATTTTATATAATGTTAAAAGCCATGATCACGACTGGCCATGTCCATGGCTTGTAAACCAATCTGGTTTCTGGCCCTTGTTGTTGTACTACTGAGCCACAGTCATATACTCATATTGCAGAGGCAACTGTGCAATCAATTTGTTCAGAAAATAATTGAAAAATAAATCTTTCAATATGCTTCACTTCCACCTAGGGCTCACAGGCAGGCTGATCCATTAACTACCAAAAACACTTCCAAAGTTTCCTATGTATGATTCTTACTACTGAATTGTCTTTTGTCAGGATTAAAAAATAACAAATAACTGTCCTTTTTTTCCAGAGTGGGACTCATGTGGTAAGATGAGAAGTGAAACAATCTTCAAAGCTGGTAAAACTGTGGCCAAAACAATGAGGCCGCAGGCTTAAGCACTGCTACTAATACTGCTGCTTTACTGCTCCAACAACAAGAATGTATGAAGTAAAACAGATGAGAACATTTAAATCACTAAATAAACTACAAATTATATAAATGGCTTCAACAATTATATTTTCTTTTGTTTCCATCTACTTAGAACAATGTGTTGGCAGAGGCAAAATTGTACAGACTGTCCTGGGCCTTGCCAGCCTCACCTTTCATTAAGCCTTGTTTTTCTCTTTGCTTTAAATAAATCACTGAAATTGCGCTAGTTTAGCTTCTGCATTTAGGTCCTTCCCCTGTATTTTCGTAACCCTGCATACACCAGTTGTGGCACTTTGTCAAAATAATCTACTTTATCCAGACCAGTCCGGTTTCAAGAGTGTGAGTGGGGTCTGGGATGCAATTGGTGGCAAGTCACCCTAAAATAGTTCTAGTTAGTGTTCATAAATTGATGAAATTGACTCCTATAAGAACACACCCTCCAGAGAGGGGAGATGGAGCTCCCCCTGGTGGGCAGCGACATATAAAACAGTGCTCACCAGAGAATACGTTCCGCCTACAAGTTCAGAGTGGAACTGCAGGGGAGCTACCGTAATGCCCCCTGCCAGCCTTTCACCTCCATCCTATACTTGACATCTATGCAAAATACCTCAAGTGACAGAGGTAGAGGCTGTGGACAAGGGAGAGGTAAACTGGACAACAGAGAGGAAACTAATGTGTGCTGGAATTGCCATCAAGTGGGCAACATTGCTTGAAATGGCACAGCTACCAATACCAGGGGTGGGGAAAGTGAACAAAGAATGTTGCAACCAACACCAGGAATCAACTATCACAAATGTCATGACTATCTACACAGGTCTCCCTTCCTGATACCACTTGTTAAGAAGAGAGTTGAAAAACTTAAAAATGTGTCATTCTGAAGATACTGAACTGTTCTATTTTTCTATCACTGTTCTTTCACCGAGTCAACATTGATGTACCAAAAAGCAAAAAATTGCATCAGGTTTTCAGGAACACCTTTCATATGTCAAGGGACTGAACCATATCCTGTTAAATGCAAAGACTTTGATGTTTTGAAACATGCACTTATAAGTTCATGTCTCATGAAGCACATGACAGTTTGAAGAAGAACAGGATAAACAAATAGATGAAATGTCGCAGAAAATTTTCTTACTTTTGCTTTTAGATTTAAATAAGATGCAGAGGAAAGTGTTCTGGAGGACTGGTGTCCTTCACGTTCTTGCTAAATCACTAGTTTTTTTGCATCATGATGGGGAAGTAGCAGGTGTAACTCACAAGTATGAAATGGGTCTGATCAAGGACGCTCCTCCAATGGTTGTGGTTCTTAAATCTGATCATCAGCACAATAAGCAACATTATCCTCTAAGACCTGATGCAATGTAGCCGAGAGGGGACACAAGCCAGTGTCTTATTGTGCCGGTCCCAAGCCCGGATAAATACAGAGGGTTGTGTCAGGAAGGGCATCCGACGTAAAACTTTTGCCAAATCAAACATGCGAGTCAGATCTATTAATCCCATACCGGATCGGTCGAGGCCCGGGTTAACAACGACCGCCATCGGTGCTGTTCACCTACAGGGTGCCGGTGGAAATTGGACTACTGTTGGTAGAAGAAGGAGAGGAGGAAGGTGTGTTCGTAGGAAGAGAGAGAAGAGGAATGCCAAGAGGCTAGGACTGAGAGTAGGGACTTTGAATGTTGGAACCATGACAGGAAAGGGTAGAGAGTTAGTTGACATGATGCAGAGGAGGAAGGTAGACATACTGTGTGTCCAGGAGACCAGGTGGAAAGGCAGCAAGGCTAGAAGTTTGGGTGCAGGGTTCAAGTTGTTCTACCATGGTGTAGATAGGAAGAGAAACGGAGTAGGAGTTATCTTGAAAGAGGAGCTTGTTAGGAATGTCCTGGAGGTAAAAAGAGTGTCGGATAGAGTGATGAGTCTGAAGCTAGAAATCGAAGGTGTAATGTTCAATGTGGTTAGTGGGTATGCTCCACAGGTAGGCTGTGAGCTGGAGGAGAAGGAGAAATTCTGGTCGGACCTTGATGAAGCCATACAGAGCATCCCTAGAGATGAGAGAGTTGTCATTGGTGCAGACTTCAATGGACATGTTGGTGCAGGAAACAGAGGCGATGAGGAAGCGATGGGCAGATTCGGTATCCAGGAGAGGAACGCAGAAGGACAGATGGTGGTTGATTTTGCAAAAAGGATGGAAATGGCTGTAGTGAACACTTTCTTCCAGAAGAGGCAGGAGCACAGAGTGACGTATAAGAGTGGAGGTAGGAGCACACAGATAGACTACATCTTGTGTAGACGGTGTAATCTGAAGGAGATCAGTGACTGCAAAGTAGTGGTTGGTGAGAGTGTAGCCAGACAGCATAGAATGCTGGTGTGTAGGATGACCTTGGTGGTGAGGAAGACAAAGAGGACAAAAGCAGAGCAGAGGACGAAATGGTGGAAGCTAAAAAAAGGAAGAGTGTTGCATGACTTTTAGGAAGGAGTTGAAGCAGGCTCTGGGAGGTCAGGAGGTGCTTCCAGATGACTGGAGAACTACAGCTAATGTGATCAGGGAGACAGGAAGGAGAGTACTTGGTGTGTCATCTGGAAGGAAAGTAGATAAAGAGACTTGGTGGTGGAATGAGGAGGTGCAGGAGTGTATACAGAAAAAGAGATTAGCTAAGAAGAAGTGGGACACTGAGAGGACTGAAGAGAGTAGACAAGAGTACAGGGAGATGCAGCGTAAGGTGAAAGTAGAGGTGGCAAAGGCCAAACAAGGGGCTTATGATGACTTGTATGTTAGGTTGGACAGTAAGGAGGGAGAGACTGATCTATACAGATTGGCAAGGCAGAGAGACAGAGATGGGAAGGACGTGCAGCAGGTTAGGGTGATTAAGGATAGAGATGGAAATGTATTGACAGGTGCCAGCAGTGTGATGGGAAGATGGAAAGAGTACTTTGAAGAGTTGATGAATGAGGAAAATGAGAGAGAACGAAGAGTGGAAGATGTGGCTATTGTGGATCAGGAAATAGCAAAGATTAGTAAAGATGAAGTGAGGAAGGCACTGAAGAGAATGAAGAGTGGAAAGGCACTTGGTCCTGATGATATACCTGTGGAGGTATGGAAGTGTCTAGGACAGGCGGCAGTAGAGTTTCTGACTGGGTTGTTTAACAGGATCTTAGATAGTGAGAAGATGCCTGAGGAATGTAGGAGAAGTGTGCTGGTGCCCATTTTTAAGAACAAGGGAGATGTGCAGAACTGTGGCAACTACAGAGGAATAAAGCTGATGAGCCATACAATGAAGCTATGGGAAAGAGTAGTTGAAGCTAGACTAAGGGCAAAAGTGAGCATTTGTGAGCAGCAGTATGGCTTCATGCCAAAAAAGAGTACCACAGATGCAGTATTTGCTTTGAGGATGTTGATAGAGAAGTACAGGGAAGGTCAGAGGGAGCTGCATTGTGTCTTTGTAGATCTGGAGAAAGCGTATGACAGGGTGCCCAGAGAGGAACTGTGGTACTGTATGAGGAAGTCTGGAGTGACAGAGAAGTATGTTAGAGTGGTGCAGGACATGTAGGTGGACTGTAAGACAGTGGTTAGGTGTGCTGTAGGTGTGACAGAGGAGTTCAAGGTGGAGGTGGGACTGCATCAGGGATCAGCTCTAAGCCCCTTCTTGTTTGCTATGGTGATGGACAGACTGACAGACGAGGTTAGACAGGAATCTCCATGGACTATGATGTTTGCAGATGACATTGTGATATGTAGTGAGAGCAGGGAACAGGTGGAGGAGAAGCTTGAGAGGTGGAGATGTGCCCTGGAAAGGAGAGGAATGAAGGTTAGCCGCAGCAAGACAGAGTACATGTGTGAACGAGAGGGACCCAAGTGGAAGAGTGAGGTTACAGGGAGAAGAGATAAAGAAGGTGGAGGATTTTAAGTACTTAGGGTCAACAGTCCAGGGCAATGGAGAGTGTGGAAAAGAGGTGAAGAAGCGTGTGCAGGCAGGCTGGAACGGGTGGAGAAAAGTGTCAGGTGTGATGTGTGATAGAAGAGTTTCAGCTAAAATGAAAGGAAAGGTGTACAAAACTGTGGTGAGACCAGCGATGCTGTTTGGTCTAGAGACAGTGCTACTGAGGAAAAGACAGGAGGCAGAGCTGGAGGTAGCAGAGATGAAGATGTTGAGGTTCTCTCTGGGAGTGACCAGGATGGATAGGATCAGGAATGAGTACATCAGAGGGATAGCACATGTTAGAGGTTTTGGAGATAAAGTCAGAGAGGCCAGACTGAGATGGTTTGGACATGTCCTGAGAAGAGATAGTGAATATATTGGTAGAAGGATACTGAGTTTTGAACTGCCAGGCAGGAGGCCTAGAGGAAGACCAAAGAGGAGGTTTATGGATGTAGTGAAAGAGGACATGAAGGTAGTTGGTGTGAGTGAAGAGGACGCAGAAGACAGGGTTAGATGGAGGACACTGATTCGCTGTGGCGACCCCTAAAGGGAAAAGCCGAAAGAAAAAGAAGAAGATCCTCTAAGACCTGATGCAAAAGAAGGCATGACTAAGTATGCTTTTGAAATTGTACATGGCTTTGGGACAATACAGAAAAAAAAGGTTTCCTTAGGTCCCAAGAAATATCCATTCAACATCATCAGCTTCTCAACAACCTTCTTGTATCCATCCTTTTTCCATCTCATGATGGCTGTTTTTAAGTGTCTAGCAAATCTTAAGGTTGCAGACGCTCTGTCAAAAGGAAAGTCTTTTGCCGATTTAACAGCTAAATCTGCTGCTATATCATCTGAGTCACATTTACTTCAGATGTACCCTATATTGTTGTGGATCAGACAGCTTTTTACCCACACGTCTCTTAAAGACATTCAATCCTTGGCAAGTCCTGCAGAAATTTCTACATGGCAGAAAAATACTCATTGTTATTCAGAAGGTGTCTGCAGAGGCCCAAAGGGTAAGCCTTGGTTACCTAAGCAACTCTTTTCTCAAATGGTTAAGCTCTCACATGGATCAGACTGTTTCATTGCTCAGAACTGGGATTCCATTGAGTTCATTACAATGGTGGAAAACTTTTGTAACAGAGGTCTGGTTTGTGCTTGACATAATATTGGTAAGTCACACAACATAACACAATTAGTGTTTACTATTCCCAACAATCTATTTCAGCATTCAATGATTGATTTTATTGAGTTAAATCAATCTAGAGGATATAAATTCTGCTTAGTTGCTGTAGATATGTTCTCTATGTGAATAGAGGTCTCCCTTTGTAGTAAGTGTTGTGATGCGGCCCGCGCCGCGATCTCCACATGGTC